>SSNR01000090.1:984755-996890 GCA_006937965.1 Callopanchax toddi | reverse complement strand
CCCCCCCCCCCCCCTCCATACCTAGAGAGCATTTGCTAATGTTATATCACATCTCCTTTCAGGTTTCAGAATGCTGGAAGCTTTCAACATCACAGACCGGACCTTCGCTGGCATGAACGGCGTGTCCATGGAGACTGGTACCTTCAACAGCTTCGTTGCCTACAGGCTGCATAAAGACTCCTTCCTCAACCAGCCCACCAAGTAAGAGGATGTAAAAAAACAGGAGTCGTGACTCTCACGTTGCACGTATTCTCAAATTTATTATGCATTTTTCCTTGAGAGGGATTTCCCAAATCTTTTGCACAAAAACCACAGCTCTCTTTGTTGTTGTTGAATGCACGGTTTTTGCAAGAAAAGCAAAAAAAAAAACCAACAAAAAAAACCACAAACTTGTTCTCAAACATGCCCTGAAAATGGATTTTTCACACCAGTAGCAGAAAAATCCTCTCTGGATCTAAGGGTTTGCTTCATTTCTAGGACACATTTAAGTAACACTTGGAGAAAAGCTGAAGTGAACTGCTTTGGGATGTTGTGTTAATACGTTTAAAATGGTGCAAACTTAGTGTGTGTTGGTTTAGTCATTGATCTAATGCATGCAAATGGAAACACTTTGAACAACTGCAAACCAGAGGACATAACAAACAATATTTGTGTGTTCAATTGAAGCAAAGTAAGATGGGAATCATCTGCAGCATGTGTGAAAAACAGGATTCTGTGTTTTGCAGCTCGATTGATTCCATTCTGTGAGCTGTAATAGATTATTCTGCTGAATACGACAGTCAGATCTTGGTTCTTACGAAGTGTTTTTGATGCTTACAGGGAGATCCACCCAGATGGTCTTCCCCCATCTTACACCCTCATCCTGCTCTTCCGCCTCCTGCCCGACACACCGTCTGAACCGTTTGATATCTGGCAGATTGCCGACAAAAACAACAACCCCGAGGTCGGGGTCACTATGAATCGTAAGTTTCCATCATTAAATAAAGGAGAAGTCTGTGAAGCAGCACAGCACCTTAGTCCACGTTAGTTTCTGGGTATTTGTCAGTTTTACTGGCAAAAAAAAAAAAAAGAATGAAGTGAGAGAAAATCTGACTGTCAGCTTGACTTTTGATATGCCTTGATTTTTTTATTCCATCATAGAAAACCTATTGTAAAACGAGCTAGAAGAGGAAACAATGCCTGTCCTCCAGGGCCATGTGTTCTCTATATCGCTGAACCTTTGCGTGCATCATGAGACATTGTCAGGGATTCATCAAAGACTCGTCTCTTTTCAGCTTCCAGCCAAACGGTGACGTTCTACAACAAGGACACCCGAGGAGAGATTCAGAAAGCCGTGTTTAATGAAGCGCAAGTGAAGCGAATTTTCCATGGGAGCTTCCACAAGGTAAACACGCCGCGTGCTTCCTAAAGAGACCATTATCTATTGTATTTCATTAAAAGTTCACGTTTATGTGAACAATTAGGGGATTTTACATCCTTCCTTTCACATATATTTCTTTTTTATGTCTCTTCCGCCTCATTTCTCATCCGTCTGAATCCTTTAATGTAAAGTTCTGAAAAACAGCTCGCTCTATGGAGCTGGATCGTGTTACATTCAAAAGGTCTCTGCTTTTAATCTCTGTGTTGGTTTGCTGTCAAAGAGATTTAAGGCCATTTTTTACAATTTGACATTTAAATTCTGTTTCATTTAGTTCAAGCTCTTAAATTGATGAATGAGCTTTGAAGGCCATAAATAAGTTTAAAGAGGAGTGGGAGTGAAGGTCTGATGCCTCGGTGGTGTAACTGTTTGGGTTGAGACTGGAGATTATTCTGAGAGACGCTCGGTGAAATCCAAACCACATTCTAGGAGAATCTTCTAACGTTTGTCTGTTTTCTCTAAAAACACACACAAAAAAAGAGGTTCTAACAAAATGTTTGCAGAAACAAATGATGGCGTATCAGGTCCACTCAGACGAAAAAGGGAGTGTTAAGATTTAGTGTTGAGAAAAGAGTCAGACGTGGCATTTCAAGAATAAAATTATCTCTAGATTAAAAAAAGGGAATCATAAATTAAACCAGCGCTGCACAAAGACCTACAATACCCATAAGGCTTTGTGTAGCAACTAACTTTGCAGAATTTTTAGTGGTTAAAGCTGCAAAGAACAATAAGTAAATGTGTTTTAATGCTTTAGATGTGTATGCTTGAGGCTCTTATTGTGAAGGATTGAGCTGCAGAAGTAGACAAAAGATTGCACCTCATGTCTAATAAAAGGCCTCTTTTTATTACTTCATTCAGTAAAAACACACCCATAACCTTCATTTACATTAATAATATAAAACCTTTTGTTTGACACATTAAGTCTTGACACTTCCTCATTTGAACATTTTCAGTTTTTTTAATAAATGCAAATAAATCTTTGTAAAGAAGCAAAAAAGTACAACCATTTTAACTAATGATCGAAGTCTTGAATCCATGTAAATATTTTCTGATTTTATATTTCATGCGAACAGCTCATTTATAGCAATTATTATTATTATTATTATTATTATAAGATATTAAAAACATGACTTACTCTTCAAACCATCTGTCAGGATCTTGCCTCTAACTGAAACCATCCGCCCTCCAGTGGTTCCATTGTTTTTAAAGAGACTTTTGTTTGTCTTCGTCAGTTAAACCACAGTATTAGAGCCTTATGCCCGGCTCGTAGCGCTCCCTCACAAATATAAACAGAGACATCAAATGTCTCCATGCGCAATGCGAAGCGGCAGGGAGCATCAAGCAGCTCTCATTGTGTTTAAGCACAGTGGGATCTGGAAAGTAGAACAATAGAGTATATTTTCATTCAGACCTGGAACGTCTTGAGTTAAATTCATCATTTACCTCAAATCCAACTGCATTTAAGGTTTGGCCCGAAGAACAGCGGGTCTCTGTTTTGGGTTTCATTCTCACTGAAACCTAAGGTTATCAAAGTGAATGACCCCATGTTTAGAGGAACAACTTCAAAGTTCACCCACTTGCTGACATTCCAGAGAACAGAGAGCTGGACTGGCTCAGAGATCAGAGGCTCCTCTAAGGGCTTCCCGGTTTGACCAGTTGACATCTACACGACTAATTGTGGACTAACCTCATGAGTGGATGAGACTTTGGAAAGTGTTGGCTCAGCTTTTGATGTAATGACATCATTTTTCTCTCTTCTTTTTGCTGGTCTAGTTGGAAAGCAGCCTGATCTTTGTGTTGGTGTTTTTGTTCTCTCAGCCTGCGGCTCTAGTGGAGACTGCAGTCTGAATGTGGACCGGGTGGCTAGTTTGTGGTGCCGTAGTTGAGCTGGCGAGTCCACAGCGGTCTACCTAGCTGCTTATTTGTTGGTCTGCTCAGTAAGTGCCGCTGCTGCCTGCGGTGATGGTGTGAGTTTACATGTTGTCAGTGGTTTCTGAAACACTGTGGCTCTTCTAGAGTGACCTCAGTAAGTGTGTCTATCTATGCAGAGATCTGCATGATAGGGATGAGCTTTCTAAAAATGGTAGTCACCAGTACCTTAAGTTAAAACCTTTGCAGATATTTAACCTTGGAATAACTTTTACCCAGATATCGGTTTCTTTTTGGTACAGTTTAGGGTCAGGGAGTACATTTAGATGGGACTTTTCCCTTCAGGCTAGTTAACAAACAGTGACCCAGGCTTGGGGTTTACCGCCACTCATGACATGATGGAAAGCTCTCAGAAGTGTCTGCAGCGGATGCAGACCCAGTAGGGAATCCTCCCACATCCAAATGGTGTGAGTTCCTGTAAACTAAAGCCAGAGAACCTTTCTTTAATTTGGTGTTTGAGGGACTTTGTTAAAAAGTTTGACTCTCTACGTTTTGCCGTTTGATTTTTAGCTGCAACGTTGTTATTTTTTAAAAGCATCTGAGTCAAATGAAACCAGAGAAACCGTTGATTAAAAGCATTTGAGCTGCAGCGCTAATCTGCTCTCTGTTTGATCATATGTCAACATTTTCAGCAGCTTTCATCCTCTGTGGTTTTATTTAACATAATACTGCATTTTTTAAAAGCTTGATGTGAGTTTTTTGGCAAAATTCTACAACAAAAGACACTGGGCAACATCAAAAGTCACAAAGCAACACAAAGTCTGATGGACAATACAAAGACTTTGAAACAATCCTTGAAGATGTTTGCTTTCTGGTTTTTGTTGGTGTGATGCTCTAACTTCTAAATAATTCACAAACGTCTCTCATGCTCTTCATTTTAGACAACTTTCATTAATGCATTAAAACCTTTTAGCTCAGCCAAGTAACTCACTGGGAAAAAAAATCACATCAAGAATACAGGAAATTAATCTTTTTAGTTTTTCTTCCAAAAAGTCATCTAGTCTTGTCTGCCTTCATGTGCCAAATTAGAAATCTGAGCTTCTCTTCTGGAGATTTATCAAATAAAAACAATCTGTCCAGTCTGGGATTTCAGGATTAGTCACAGCACAGTTTGCATTAACACCAACGCAACTCTAAATCTGTTCTCAGTATTTATTTGATTTTTGTCCCAACAAAAACAAACTGAATTATTTTTTCATTATTTTAATAAAGCAGAATGCACTCCGCTGCATCGAGGCTGATTAAGGTGAAGGATCCTAATAAACGAATGGATAGAAATGATAGATTGAGAAGTGAAATGTGTAGGAGGGGGGCTTTAACCTTGTACAGTTTTAAAACAATGAAGCATGTTGAAATCCGCTGCAGTAATAAATAAAAGTTGTCAACAGTTTTCTGCTTGAGGATCCAACACAACAACCATCACCTCAGGGAGCAGTGGTTGATGGGACGCTAGTTTTCCCAGAGCTTTATTTTCCACCGACTTGAATGTTTTTATTGGGTTTACTCATTGGTCAGTGAGGTAATTTATACATGCTCATAATTTAGTATCCCAGTGGATCATCCAAAGTTGTCTCGGTAAGCCCTCAAGAGCATCATCATATTTGACATCCATGCCAGGACCCTGGGATAAATGGCATCGTTTTGTGTCTGTGGTCCACCAGATAGTTTGTTGTGTTGCCAAGGAAGTAGTCTGTAATTTTGTGAATAGTTGCCAGGAACTATGGCCTAGTCTGCGGTTGGTATAGCTTTGTAGAAAGAAGTGGTAGCATGCTTTTTCCTGACATAAAGAAAAGCTTGTTTGACTTTTGAGCAGAGGAAAATTTGCAACTGCAAAAGGGAAAGTATGGAAAGTGTAGGACCTCTGATGGGAAGCCACAAAAGATATTGTTTCAAGATGTGGAACGGGGGTCTAATGCACAGGAAACCTAAGAATCTGGCCTTTTTTTGTTCTGCGTTGTTATATAATCGCTGACTACCTTAGAAAGCCAACTGTTACATATTTCTTTTTTATGGTCCAAGCATCTGTAGAGGCATAAACTAGCAATCACTCACCAAATCGGTAACCACTTGAGAGTCGTATCAGAGTTTGTGCTTAACAAGGTTTTGCAAAGCTTCTAACACTTGCATGTAAATGGAGTTCAGTTTAAAGCCTCGCTGAAGCACTTTAAGAAGAACTGAGCTTTCTGTTTAAGCACAAGCACGTCTCTTCTAAATGCAAATGAATGCCAAGGACATCTTTTGAATATTTCCAGTCTGCTCGGTCCCGTTAGCCAAACTATTGTGCTGTGATGAATTTGGCTGATGTGAATTTTTACAAAGACAAGAATGTTTTGTTAAAAATGCCCTCTCTTCATCTTCTGCCTCCTCCAGCTCCACATCATAGTCTCTCCTGAGAAAGTCAAGCTCCACGTGGACTGCCAAGAGGTGGCAGAGAAGCCCATCAAGGAGGCCAACAACATCACGCTGGAGGGCCTCGAAGTGCTTGGCAAGATGGTCAAGTCTGGAGGTGGAAAGAAGCAGTCTGCAACAGTAAGCACACAGGAAGGCAAAACGTGTTGAAAATGCAAAAGAGGTTTTGGGGAATAAACACATCTGGAAGAGAATTTTGCAATCTTTAAAAGAATAAACATCTACAACCAAATGTTTCCCAGTGACGACGGCTGGAAGAATGAAAGTCCTTGGATTTCTTCAAGGGCGCCATTGTTTAGTTTTTAACTCTGTGCATTGTCATCATGAATGGGAGCCATTTCTAACACCCTTCCATGTTTACTCTCATCTTGTGTTGTGCAGTTCCAGCTCCAGATGTTCGACATTGTCTGCAGCTTGAGCTGGATCAGTCGGGACAAATGCTGCGAACTACCAGCCACAGTGAGTGTCATCATCGATTCCGGAACGACTCACAACTTTCTGTATTGGGATGCATTTTTCTACACTTATTCGGTTTCTCTATTACATTCTGGAGGGTTTTTTGCAGCTATGTAGTTAAATGAAAAGCAATGTTGAAAACTAGACAGCTGTTTGTAGGGAAAGTGTCTCAACTGGAACGAAAAAGACTTTTGTTTCATGTGTAATTCTGCGCTTTTGACTATAAATACCAATTGCATGCAAACAAGTCTTTCTTTTGGATCACAAAGCAGACAGTCAATTCTTTGACTCATTCTCTGTATGGTTAATACTGGATGCCTGCACATTTAGCCAATTACAAGCAATTCATCTGTAATTTGCAGCAGATATTAATACATCACATGGGTGATTGCAGCGTTGCGTAACTCATTACGTTAATGACTCCCATCCAGAAAAGTGGACAAGGTCTGCAGCTGCAGAAAGCTCCACGCTAACTTTGTGATAAAGTGTGACTGAGTAGTTCCATTGCAAATGGTTGGGTTTCTAAACAGTAACATCAGAGGAATAAAATGCACCGATTTCCAGGATAAAACCATACAATTATTCCATCGTCTTTAACTTTGTTCTCTTTCAGTTTAATGACAATTGTTTGAGCCATCAGAGAACACTAATGCAGATCTTTGCATGTACATTTATTTGAACTCATGAGGTTTTTGTTCCCTTCCAGAGAGTTGAAGCCAAGTGTCCGGCCCTTCCCCACTCTTGTACTTGCACACAGGACAGCATCGGCCCCCAGGGGCCTCCTGGACCTTCGGTAAAGATCAACTATCATTGCTTCTTGTCTGTTGTCACCTGATAAAATTATTTTCCCAGAGGTCTTAGCTGTTTTGAAGAAGATGATGATAAAGCCATGCAGTTCTACTAGAGTTACAGTGAACACAAAGCTTCACATTTCCTGTAAAGTTTGAACTTAAAGAGGTCGAGGATGAGATTTTTTTTCCCCCGGATCTGGAAAGAACAGTTGAGGATTAACTCGACATCCTGCAAAGAAACGTGGGCTCAAGAAAAAAGTGTCAAAAGATAAATGTCTTGTCAAACAAAAACTAGTATTAAAAAGAAGTCTGGAATATTTAGTAAACTCACGTTGGCCCACGGAGGATCCCTTACTGCTTGAGGTTTAAGGGCTTTTGGAATCTGCTTCTGTTCACTCTGGGTTTCTGGCTCCTCTCTGTTCCAGGGTAGCCCAGGTACTAAAGGACCACGAGGAGATACAGGATCAACTGGCAACCCTGTGAGTCAAACACAACATCCTTTACAGCATGCTGTACATTATTTTAGTGGGATTTCTGACGGGGTTTGCTTTCTTAAGTCTAAATTATCTATAATGTTTAACTGGAAGCTGATAAAAGTAGACTCTGGGAGCTATTGCTGCTCTGTTAGCAAATTGCACACATCTGCAATCAGTTAACCGCTGTATATTTTCCCATGAAGGAGGCTGATGCCAAACACTTTAAAGGTTCAATCCTCCAAACCTTCTGTAAAGCTCTGATTAGGTTTGTTGCACTTTTTCTGAAAATGTGGTTTTGTAACACCTTGGTGATGGTTTGCTTGATGCTGCAGGGTGGAATGGGCCCACGTGGTGAACAAGGACTCCCAGGTCCATTAGGACCACCAGGTCCACAAGGCCCTAACGGACTCTCTCTCCCTGGACCGCCTGTAAGTTAGAGAAAAGCTGTCAGTATTAAACTGATTCCAATGACTGCCACAGACACTGTTAACGTCTTTCCTTCTTACTGGTGTTTTTTGAGCCGATATGAGAGTAAAGGTTTTGTGAAAGGTTCAGTATGGCTGCCGCACATCCACCAGTGAGTGGGATTTATAGCTTACGTCAAACACATTACACTCCCCTCCTCTCTCAGCCAACCGGCAAGAGTCCGTCTATTTTTTTTTCCTTTCTTGTAAAAATACACCATCAGTCACAATCACTGAGTAAAATGTTAAAACAGAAAACTAAAGCTGACTGCAAACCCTTTGCCTTCATCCTCAGGGTCACTCAGGACCAAAAGGAGATCGTGGAGATCCAGGAATCACTGGTTTGCAAGTAAGTTCTCCTTTCTCATTTGTGGTTTATGAACAGGAAATGGGAGACTATCCATGGAGAGCAGCGTTATACGGGAGCTTGAATTCAGTCCAACAGCCAGATTGAAACCATGCTCAGAGTGGGAGGTTTACCATCATCAGGGGGACCTGCGCTCTTAAATCCCCCTGCTGATTGACAAACAGTAGAAATGCAGTTAAATCATTATGAAGCATGAAGTCACTTTTACTAACGGAAATGGAACACGTCCTTCTCTCACTTGAGGAAGGCTGATTTAGAAAAATCTACTTTGAGTGGATGAAATGTATGAACTGAATTTCTCACCTTGTTGATACCAGTGACTAAAATGTGTGGGACTGTTTTGGCTGAATGGTCATTTTTTATGGAGAACTGGTTTTGTTGATGTCATCCATCTGGAGAGGATATCAGCACCAGTTGGTTATTCTGGGCTCCAAAATGATCCGATTTGAGAGAAAGTCTCATTGTGTGACATTCAGAGCATAATGGCTGAATCATGTTTTGTCTGTTTTATTATTACAGCACTGCTGAGGCTCTTCTTTCAAAAACATATGAGACACAGGAGAACCTTTACAGTTTTTACAAGCACAATAATGTATTATCTTTGGCTAAATAAGGGGGAAGTTCAAGTCAACAGAGGCTTTAGGGAGCTACATAAAAGTACAGTTCTTGATGATTACCATTTGATTAAGTATGTACTCTTTTTTCCCAGGGTCCTCCTGGGCCACGTGGTCCTCTGGGCCCTGTTGGACCAAGCGGAGCACGGGTAAGATCTGTGCATAGAGCACGCTCTAAGCCTTTAAATGGATCCAGCTCATGTCTAAAATGGGATTTTCCATTAGAACACACTTTAATGTGCTCTCACTTACATCCACAATGGTACAACTACTTAATTTATAAAGACACATTTTAGACAAAACCAAACTTAAGTAATAACAATGATGTATTACACCAACAGAGACCCATGGGGGCTGTAACTCATGTTTGACTGCATGTTGTTTCTACTTAGGGGCCACCAGGAAAGGAAGGACAATCTGGACCCAGAGGCCCACCAGGGCCAATGGTGAGTATCTTTGAGCGCCAAATAAATACTGCTCATAAAAAAAAGTGCTTTATTTTCCTGATACAGTATATCTGCCACAATTACTCCTCTGGCTCCAGATTTCCACTCTGCTGGAACAGCACATAAAACCCAGACTGGGTCCCCCACAGTCGCGAAAATGATGCATGCATCCCTCATTTTCCTTTTTCTGTGGTTTGCGGAGGTCTGACTCTATTTAAGCCAGCCATCATGTTAACAGGCATCGTGCCAGTATGGAGTGGTCTATAGCATCCTGAGTGCAACAGGAGCCACTAGTGTGATGGTTTGTGTTGGAGTGTACATGCATCCAGCTTGTACTGGTGTTGTGCATGTGTGTGTGCATGTGTGTGTGTGTGTGTGTGTGTGTGTTTCCATCACCACTCTACTGTTCTTGGCAGCATTTAACCCCCCCCCCCTCCCCCCGCAGATGTCCAAGCACAAATCCAAACTTTGACGCTTGTTTTACAACCATTAACTTGGAACAGGAGTTAAACATTGCAGTTACTTTTTTCCTGTAGGCTAATTAAATAAACAGCACTTTGAGGATTTAAAAAAAAAATTTTTTTTTTAGGGAAGCCCTGGAAATCCTGGTGTACCCGGAATCACTGGAAAACCAGGGAAACAAGGAGACCCAGGAAACCAGGTAAGAGACAGAATATGAGACACAAATGTATAATAATGAGGTCAAACTTGTCCTAATGTAGTTTTTCTTGTCAAAAGGGACCTGTTGGCCTTAAAGGAGAAAAAGGAGAGCGGGTATGACTTTATGGAATCTTCACATGTATCATAGATGAGGATTGAATCTATCTCCTCATGAAACTGTCTTTGATTTCCAGGGAGATTTTGCATCCCAGAACATGATGCGCTCCATTGCCAGACAAGTTTGTGAACAGCTTGTGAACAGTGAGCAAAACATCTCTTGGGCCTCTGGGAATTTTAATGTCCTTGAAATGTGTGGCTTATTGAAATCCGTCTGATATCGTTTCATGTTTGCAGGCCAGATGAGCAGAATCGACGTGCTGCTCAACCAGATTCCTTCCGGATATCGTAGCAACACTCCGGGGCCACCCGGTCCTGCTGGCCCCCCTGGCAGCCAGGGAACCCGAGGAGAGCCTGGACAACCTGGGAGATCTGGTTTCCCTGGAAACCCAGGATTACCTGGAAATCAAGGAGAAAGAGGTGATTTTTGTTCTCACTTGTCTGAGTGTTTTGTGGTATTGAAGAAAAACTAGCAGGGACTAGTTGTAATTCAAAACTCAGAAGATTCAGGCTTTGAACACATAGTCATGGCTAACTGTCTCTAGGGTAGGCGTTGTCCTCTACACGGTGTTTTTGTCTTAAAAGCTGAAAATGGAAAAAAAAGCAAAGATTTTGAGAAAGCAATGATTCCAGAATGGTTGCTTTGTAAATTGCGCTGGCACCACTTTTTTTTTAAACAAGTCTTCTACCCTTGGCTAGCTTTACCTCGCCACTTTTACATTTTTGGTTATCGGCTGAAAACTTTAATTATTAGAAGGAAACATAAACGATGTGAAATAAAAAACAACTAAATAGCTAGGAAGAGTCTCTAGCCATGCTATGAGTCTATTTCATTCATTTATTTTTACATTGCCAGTGTAGTTATCTCCCCCTAGTGGCCTGGCATGGGCGTCTTTCTGCTTTCTCATCTGGGAAAAAAATTATTTGGACAAAGAATCCAGAGTTGTGTTATTAAGGCTTTAATATAAATATAATTATGTTGCCTTTTCTACTTTCTCATTAGATACTCCATTACCAGATACTAATTGTCACAATTTTCAGGTTTGCCTGGAGAGAAGGGAGAGAGAGGATCTCCAGGAGATGGTATCAGAGGATCAAGAGGCCCATCTGGACCACCAGGTAACACAGTTCATATTTTTCCTGAAGAAAAAGTAAGTCATTTGTAACTGAATATGTGATTGCTATGGGGCCAAGAACACATCCAATCAGATTAAAGCTTTGCGTTAAATGTTGTCCTTAAGCAGCTGGAGCCAGTAACACCAGTCTCCTGCTGTTAGATTTTATCCACACAATAAAACACAGATTAGCTTTTTCCACCTTTTTTGTGGACCTTTTCAGAGCGCTCCCATTAGTCCAGTCAAAATGACACGTTCCAGGCTGGGCTGTCATTTACCTGCAGATGAGTCTCCTTCATTTGGGCAGCTGCTCCACATAAATTCTTTTGCGTGACCCTGAGCAAATTCCTAATTCTTTGCTTTCTAAAAAATTCATGGTATGTATACATCATGGGTCTTCCAAAACATTTGAAGTATCATCTGGTTTATGACGGTAGTTTTGCTTATTTTTGAGAAGAACTGAGTTAGGACACCCTTCTGTCCACCGTAATCAACACTGTGATGCTGTTCTTGAAAACTACTTGAAAACAAGTTTACACCAACTGAAATGGTTTGAATTTCTTAGTGAAGTCAATGACAGCCAAAGAGTGATGCTCTGAAGATTTCCTTTTCTTTGGGAACTGGTCACAAAGTCACAGGAAGCTTCTGCCCAACAACACCAAACAGTCTGTTTCTGAATGAAATGAGGAAACCAGTACAAGTGGGAGGAAGTCCACTCTGATGATTCACCCCTGTGTGTGTGTGTGTGTGTGTGTGTGTGTTTGCATGTGTGAGATTCAAATTGTTGTAGAATGAGTTTTCTCTAGTGGCTTCATTGACAACACATGGACTCACTTAAGGGAGAGGGGGAAAAAACGGGGGGGGGGGGGGGGGA
>SSNR01000090.1:959800-984745 GCA_006937965.1 Callopanchax toddi | reverse complement strand
GGGGGGGGGGGGGGTGGAATTCCATCCTGAGTTTGTGCTGTCTAGACAGACGGGCCGGGGGTAACTCCACACAACCACAGACTGCATCTCGTTTTTTTCTTCGTTTTCTTCTTAGTCAAGCTCTTTAATTGAGACATTGAAAAATTGAAGCTGCTGCTTTGTGACCCCAACTATTTCCATAGAAAGTTTACAGGTGATGTCAGCTGAACTCCAGAGACCCCCTTCCTAAACTGGCCTCACTCTTGCTTGCAGGGCCACCAGGAGAGTCGAGATCCGGTCCCCCAGGTCCTTCTGGCTCCTCTGGGCCTCGTGGCCCTCCAGGCCGTCAGGGTACTTCAGGTGTGAGGGGACCACCAGGACCCCCTGGATACTGCGACTCTTCTCAGTGTGTTGGCATTCCTTACAATGGACAAGGATACACAGGTACACTCAACGTTATCAGAGTCCTGCATGCTTTGACATGAGAAAATAGACTAAGTGTATGCACACTAATTACATATGCAACCCATTACTCTAGTTTATTGACAATGTATGGAGGTATTAATGTAGGTGTTCATACTTTTGTGCAAACTAAGGCTTTTTACAGACAGAGGTTGTTCCTTCAGAGATCTCAATTATGTATCCATGAAAATATTTTCATTAATACAGACTTCCCTCTAAGTTGTTTTGCCTGTGTGGATTTTTGTTCTTAGACAGAATAAAGGTGTAAGGCAATAATTTGTACAATAAACTTTACTAGGCTGCAGCCATTGGCTAATTAGAGACACAAAATTGCAGCGAAGTACACGCATTTTCTATTGGCATCTCTCTAAAGTGGGACATTTTTGCACGAGTTGAATTTTCAAATAAATTGCACACGTTTGAGCAAATGTTATGCAGGTTTTCCTGTTGCAGTTGCAGTTTTTTGCTTTTTATCCTAATTATTATTTGCAAGTCAGTTTCCAACTCCTCCAAAGTTTGTGTCACATTTCTTGCACTTTTTGACTCAGACACTAAACTGGGAAGGGTTTGAGACGGGTTCTAGAACCTGCAAGGACTCTGTAGCTGTTTTGAGAAAACAAATTGTCTTTCAAATTTATCGAACAAGTTCAAAAGTTCAAGGGACACAAGAAAACCTCAGTGAACTTTCGTGACACTTTGCAAACTCCTTCATGAACGCCATTTGTTGCTGCCCAGCGAATTGCTAGCTTAAAAGTGTGAGATGTCAAGTCAAAATGAATATATATATTTTTAAAAAGGCGCACAATCTTAGACTGAGGTGGATAACTATATATTGTAAATTACTAATATTCAAATAGCGTGACTTCCTGTTGTTTCTAACGTCAGCATCAAAATTCCACATGAGCATTAGCATGCTAATTAGCTACCATGACAGCAGATGTGTCTCGCAAAAAGCCAGAACAAGAGCCCATCTTATGAATTTATTACTCTTACTGTACTTTCGTCAAGTTTAAAACAGGATAATCCCCTGTGAATTATTTCAGGATGTGAATAAAGCCAAATCTTGGCAGAACTGTTCAGAAGCTAAATCTGAATTTAACAGCTGTTCAGTGTAGGGTGGATGGGGGGTTGACCTTGAACAACTATAATTTAATACCTCCGTACATTTAATATTCAGTATTATAGTGCATGAATGCATACTAGCTAATAATGTATGGTAACTTGCATTAATTAGATGAAATGCTAATAACTTTGTCCAACAGAAAAAGAAACTCACACCCTTTTTGAACTGTATGTTTTCAGGTTTGGCATAGTAAACGTTCTAAGTCATCTGTGCCGCTTACTCACTGAAGTCCTGTTTCTGAGATGTTTGCCCGTTTGCTTTGGGCCTTGCAAGGATAATCACCATGGACATAGTTGCTGAACATTAAAACAAACATAATGAAAGCCAAAAACACAAACAAAAAGGAGCGTACTGGCACTAACATCATGTCACGGCTACAAGCTACAGTGATGGCAACCTGCTGGCCTGTTTGCATCTTGAACCACAAACCGTTGGGAAATTTAAAAAGAAAAAAAAATAGAAGAGACTGAGCATTTCTACAAAGGACGCAGCATGTACAAACACCAGCCAACACAACTACTAACAAAGAAGATCTCAGAATATTAATGTCGAGGTGATACGTGTAAATAAACTAATGTTTTTGCCTTGTAAATGACTGAACCAGGACGTTTCACTAAAAATCATCTTAACATCTTTTTTTTGAGCTTGTGCCTCATAACTCACTGCTTACCTACTACCAGCATAACCCCCCCTTTTCTCCAACACCTAAGTGACTTTTACAGCTCTGGTTCAGACTGAAGCATGTCTCATTTGTATTTGTAATTTTCACGGCCTTTGCGTACATCGGCCAAATCAGTGCAATTTGTTTTTTCCTTTCTACCATTTTATTTTTTGTAATAACAACTGGTTGTTTGATCAAATATGTTTAATTTTATTGTCTTGAAACTATTTTCAGTGTTTTGTACCTAAAAAAAAAAGGGAATAATTTCTATTAGTAATTTTTTAAATTCTCAGTGTAACTTTTTTCTAATTGTTCATGTGAAAAACTGTTGAAGCATTCCGTTATTTTGATTTTTGATTGGCCAAATACTTTTCTAGCCCCTCACTACCAGCCTGCACCCGATGTGGTGTCTATACCCGTGGAGCCAGTTGAAGAGGTTGAGACAGGACAATCGCACGGTTACACAAGAGGCCAGCGAAGAAAGCGATCACTACCACAGGACAATACAGGAAGACTAGCATCATAGCCACAATCAGGAGCTCTCACAAACAAATATTCTATAAACACTTGAGTTTGAATAAAAAGCTATACTTATAAGGGTTTGATACCTCTGGCTCTTTATATATTTTTTGACATGAGAAAGTTTAGCAGGATGAGTAGAAAGCTTCGTGTTACAAACCTGTGTGCTTGCTAAATGTTTCCCCACCAGTGTCTGCTTGTAATATACCTGCTAGTGTTTACCAGACTGCAGTTTGTAAAGCACTAATCATGTGAAAAAACCAGCAAAACATATGTGCAAACCAGTACAATAACAGCAAACATGTTGCTTTTGTCGAATTTCAAAATGTCACGTCTGTTTCAGATCCTTCGTTGCTCACAGACAAACGATTTTGCGCCCAAATATTTCTGTAATGTGCCGTTTTGTGCCGCCTGTAAGCGATATGGTAATCTGACTAACTGTAACAAATCGATTTGTTTTGTTTTGTTACCAAAAGGTTAAATTGCATGATTGTGTTGTATATTTACTGAAGTCAGAATATAGTTGTTGTTTTCTATCAAGGCAGTTTGGATTTGGTGGCAAGACTATGGACATAGGATTGCTTTTCTCATGTTTCAACTGCACATTTTGTGAATTACACACAGCCTTATTTTCTTATTTATTTCTGAAACGGAAGAGGCATTTTTCAATAAAACTACTGAAAATGTAGAGTTTGTTTTGGCTTCTTTGTCATTTTTTGGGTCTCTGAAGGATGAACCGAGCTGATCTGTGCGTAGTACGTAGTGTATGCAGCCAAATCTCCACTGGCAGGACCATCAAAATGTCAGATCTCCAGCTGCTGTCAGCAGTAAATTCCTCCAGACGAGTTCATTTGGTCATGAGCGACAAAACTGATTCTTCTCAACATAAGTTCCTGAAAGATATGCTTTGAAGTCCTAACCTTTATTTATTTTGACAGCTGAGGATTTTTCGAGTTCTCTTGAAAGTCAGATTGTGTCAAAAAGTGAAAAAGAGCGAGTTTGAGAGCAACTTCACCACCATGTGAACTGCTTTAGACACTTACAAAACTACTTGGCATTCGTCCTATCAGGTTTAAATGATTATCCTAAAGATTCCTGCGAGGAAACAATGAAAATCCGTTCTAGCCGATACCGGCGTTGCACAGATATTTCCGCTCGTCGAGCATATCTAATGACGCCGAAGGAGCTGCATGAGATGAGGACCAACTGTTTATTTTGATAAAGGGAAAACATTTTTGAGGAGTTCTGCACAAATGCCAGAGATTACAGCTGGGAGTGAGGCACTGAGGGTCAAGATCACCACAACAAGAAGACACGGAAAAACTCCTTTTAGAAAGACCTTTAAAGTCTTATCCTTATATTGTGACGTGCATGAAAAAAGTTTGTGAAAAACTCCTGAAAAATAACTGGCTTTGATTCCTCTGCTGTGTACGAGTGTGTGAGCAGCTGGTATAGGTCAGTCATCAAAGAGGTGCAGTGGATCAGTGTGTTAAAGAGCCTCTGAGAGGATAAACCCACACATAGACTTGGTACACATTTTATGGTCTTTCTGTAAAAACCTAGCATTCCTAAAAATACATAAATCTTCAGTCTTTAGACTTATTGACCTTGTTGAAATATGCAATATGATGTCCATATGTCTCAACATCAGGCTCTGATTTTTGAAGAAACTTCACTTTGTTACCTAAGGCAGTACTGAGGCCCATAAGGACCATTTTCCCTCAAGACTCAAATCAAGTAATGTTTTTTCTCTAGTTGATACCTGAAACCATCCTAACTGTGCTGCTGTCTGGTTTTTACACAATTCTAGACTGTTGACAGCTCGGTGTGCGTCTGCATTCACTTTGTGGTGAGATTTTCAAGTCAGCTGCTATGAAGAAGTTTCAGATTTAGCTCCAGTTTGAAGAAAAAGTGTTGATTTTATGTAGTTTCTTCCTCTCAAATTTAAAATTACATTGACATTTTCTTAAAGCCAATAATTTTCGTAATGCTTAGAATTAAAAAGTCAAATGTTTAGAGGACCTTATGATCCCAAACTGGAGGTTAAGTTTTCAGCTCTTTAATACTCTCACCAAAGTCAGATTGACACAGAGTACTTTAGAAGTAACTTTTTATTTAAAGTAGTCTAAAGACCTAAAGGAAATTTAAATGATTTTTCTTTATCTGTGGCTGCCATGAAGTCTTGCACACATTTAAAAGAAACAAAAACTAAGATTTGTAATATATCTTCAAATTTGATCCTGAAACCTTGAATAATCAATGTAATTGAAGCATTGGAATTGTGGAAACTTAGGATCTTGAGACTAGTATGGAGACTTGGCAAGATAAAAAAAAAAACCCACAGGAACATACCCTGGGAAAAAAGAGACCATCAAAACCAGGAGACACTCAAAGCTGGCAACATGGAGACATGGGAACATTTCATCCTGGGACTCGAGGGAATATGGGACTCCTAGAACTTGAAAGCTTGGCAACATAGAGTCCTTTAAACTTAGGGCCACATGAGAAACGTCACCATGTAACCTCTGGGAACAGAAAATATGAGGGGGGTAAATGATCAGGATTCTTGACATTGAGATCATAGGAATTTTAGGTTTCAGTATCTTGGAAACATATTGGAACCTTGATTTCCAAAGTTCCTAACCCTGAGGACGTCAAACGTTTGTAACACTGGAAACAGGATTCATGCAATTTAGAAGTCTGGGGACAGAGGATAGATATGATTATATGAACACAGAACCTCAGAATCATATAATCCTTAAAACATAAGATTACTGAAGGAAGATGGGAATCAGATGTTTAGACAAACATAAAACATGGACTCAAGAGAAAACAGCAAATCCTTGAAAAACTTGCAGGTTTGGTTATTATATAACTCAATGGCAGACTTTTATCATCTAGTCAATAGGTTTAAAGAAATGTAAAACAGCATATTGAGTCATTCACTTTACAGAAGGTATTGGTCAATCTTCAAAAAAGGCTTTGATGTATAGAATTATTCAGGCTAGTTCTGAGGACCATGTAGAGACCAGGTCTTGGAGGAGCAGGGGAAGATTTCCATCAGCTGTGTGCACTACCAACCTTGGCTCGAGGTTCAAAGAATGCACGACTCACTGCAAAGCAGCAGTTTCTGATTTACTGCAGAAAACAACTTTAAAGAGCACTGATAGATTTTTCTTGCACCTTTCTTATGTCACAAATACGAGGATAGTGAGTGGAGGCAGGACCCAGAGGCAGGCAGGAAAAATCCTGCAGTTTATTAACTGAAACCAACAAACAGAACCCAACCAGCAGCATGAAGGAAACCAAATAGAGCTGAGGGTAAAAAATACAGGGGGGAGGATTGGTGAGTGACAGACAGCTGATTACAGATGAAACAGGTAATAAAGAGAGCTGGAGGATATAAAACACATTTATATTCAATGCTGATAAAGGCAGTGTTTTATAAACCTTTACCATAAAGATCAAATGAATACCAGGCACCAAAAAGATATATACCTTTGGAATTTATGCATTTAGTGATCAAAAAGGGAGGTTTTATGGACCTTTAGGAGTGCCACGAAAGCACTAGTAGGAGAATCTGTGGAATGGCAGCTAAGTAATGGATATCACATGCAGCGAATAGCAAAACCATATGGAATGGTGTCGTTTCTTATGAAGACACATTACAGATCTCATAATGTGAAGCGTTGCGCAGTATATCTAATGCAAGGCTCGAAGAAAAACAGAACAAATCATAAAACATCTCTCTAACAAAGGAAGACATACAAGGATGCTAATGTGACACTCGTATCTCTTTCTGAGCCTCACATTGGATAATTCCTACATGGACGATTCAGTTACAGCAGGTAACATGTTGTTTAACCCTAAAGGATGCAGCGAGCAGCTTCTCACTTCTTAAACAACCATGCCAAAAGACACATCCTGTTTCAGAAGGGTCAAATTATTGGCATGCATCAAGAAAATAAAAAACAAACAAAAATTTAAGGAGTTTGCAGAAACGACCAAAACTGGGTTAAATCTGCTTAATGCATGATTAAAAACAGAAAGGATAGCAGGGAACAATCACCTTCACTGAAGAAATGTCAGAGAAAAATCTTGAATGACTGTGAGTGTTATGATTAGGGGTTGCTAGTCGACCTTTATGAGCCCAAAAAATGAGATCAGCTGACTACCTGAATCTACTGAATGACCAGGATGCTCTATCAGTGAATTTCTTCTTCCCTGATGGCGCAGGTGTATTCCAAACTAACAATGCCAGGCTTCGTTCACACATGGGTCAGCCTCTACAGAGTCTAGACCTTAACCTCTCCGAGAAACTTTGGGATGTGCTGGTGAAGAATTTGAGCATCAGTTTGACTTGGAAAAGAAATGAATGCAACTCTGGATGGAAATAAATGACCTGACAGTGAAGAAACTCATCACAGTGAATGCGTTCCACTATCAAAGATAAAGACCGTAGATGAAATATTACAGTAGATTGTATGACTCTGGTTGGCTGAAGTCATGTAAACAGCACCTTAAAGGTAATATAGAGAATTTGATAAACAATGTAGCTTAAAATGTTTTTTCTTTCTTTCATGTCTCCTAACAACGTTCTGATCCATATGAAATAGCACAAACCTTCACAGCAGAAATGCAATCAAGGGTCACTCACCAGTGTTATTCATTTTGTGAGAATAAAAAAAGGAAAATAATATTTAAAAATCTACTACTTTCATTTTTTGTCTTGGTAGCTAAGAAGCTAACCAACACTAGTCTAAAACAAATTATTCTTCCCACTGATTATTAGATGTGAGCATTGAGCTCCACAGCAGCATCTGGTGGAGGGGCCGGCCGGGCCCCTCTGGCCCTCAATGTAGAGACGTCACAGTGCAACAGTAAATAACGACCATCACAGTAAACTGACTGTCATCTGGGTTAGCTGTTGCCTACAAAGTGAACACATGTTTAAAGAAGTCTCTTGCCTTAAAATAGCCATGTCTTTGGACTGAGTGGCTTTAATTTTGGTTCTGACAACTAAAATCTGAGGAAGGAATGAAGAAGTCCTTTTGAACTTGAAGGAGGGTTTAACTCCTCAAAGGGCAAATATTCATTCAGCACACAGACCGTAGGTTTCCATTCGCTGGAATGCCAAAAGCAACAGCGGAGCAGTACTCCCTTTTGAATATGGCAGAACGAGCAGTTCTCCAGCTGACATTGTAAAATTTGAGTTTTGGTGGGCAATTAATTCTTTCAGAAAAACATGTCCTCGTTTGCCCTCTTACCTGCCACTAAAATGTCCCAGTAAGGGACTACGCAGTGGGATTCATGGTAAAAATACACTAATATTTCATTCTATTGGATGCTTTTTAAATTGCCAAAGTATAATATTGATTTTGAACATTTCTTTGATAATAAACATGTTTCACTTGTCCAACTTGTAAAGTTTATTTTTTTCACTTAGATGGACTGAATCATGCTTTGTATGAGTCTCGACATTTTCATGTAGCCAGGAAATTATCTAATAAAATTTTTTTAAATTGCAAGATTTTTAGCTACAACTGCCAAAAAAAAGTACTTTTTTTTTTTTTTTAAAAAAGCACAGATTTTGCCAATTGTGTCATCTTAAATTTGTCTAAAAATACAAATGGAGCAGTTGTGTTACCATTAGGCAAATTAAAACTTCTTCTATGCCTTGGTTTAGAACCCACTGTGCATACAGGCCACCTCAATGTTTAGCCAGGGTGTAGACTCTTGTTAGCCCATAAGATCTCACTCTGTTTACTGTTTCGCAATTCAGGCGAGGCTGTGAAAGTCCTTCACTCTGTTCACAGCTCTACCTCCTTTGCAGGAAGCATCACACGCAGCGCACAGCTGTGGGGACCACTGGTTGAAGGCCAGCAAGCGTTTTGATCCCTCTGCAGATCTTTAAGAAAGTTTGCACCGATGTTTGCAAAATGTCTGATCCTTTTTGCAGAGCGAGCTGCAGTGGTGTATTTATAGAGTGATGAGGGTGGTCTCATATGAGATGGTTGTTGTGGGAGGAAGTGTGAGATGAAAATCAACATCTTTATGTCTTCATCTTATACAAAACATTACTGCTAACATTACCTGTTAATCCACAAACAAAACTTCAAAATATTTGAGCCCATCTGAGCGCTCCATGCAGGCAGCTGTGAAGCACTTTGATGAAATGAGTTGTTCCAATTTTCATATTATCCATCTCTTTTTATTAAAACCCTCATTTTCCAGTGTTTTCAGCCAAGTGAGGTATTACAGTTCTGCAAGCCAAATGATGTAGAAATCCAACCTCATGACAGGTCACAGTTAGCATGTTTAAATAAAAATATCAGACAATGAGCAGCAGCCTTCAAAATGAATTAAGAATCAAATGAGGGGAAAGAATATGCAATCCATGGGATTTTTATAATTACATGTTGCTTGTAAATTTGTATAAGAATACATACTAATAAGAGAAAATGTAATGATATAATGACCGACTGAGTGACAAGTCCAAAATTATGGATATTTGAAAGCCAGAGAGCTTTATTTGAGATTTTCTGGACTTTTGTTTTGGCGTTGTAGGTACAAATTACATGCTGGCTTTCTTCAGACATGTGTGTGGGTGTTGGTGTGAGGAAGCTAAATGTGTGGGCCTGAATACTCCATCCCATGGGGAAGAAGAAAAATGCTTACAGGGGTTGACATAGTGCTGCGTCACTCTTTCCTTGTGGAGAAACTTTGAGAAAAATCCTCTGCAGGCTGCAGCAGCTGTTGGAGCTGTGAACCCCCAGCGGAGGAAGGATTTCCATGACTCAGCTCCCAGAGGCGACGCTGAAAGACGAGAGCAGGAAACGGTACTATTCTGGTAAAAGGCGAATAAAATAGGAGGTAATATCCATTAACATGAGGTCATTCATTCTTTTTAATAATTACAGGAAATGAACATACAACAAATAGCACATTAATGTCATTTAGAGATAATTGTAAAAAGATGTTTAAAAATATTGGGACCTGTTCAAATAGTCATCATTAAATAGTATTATTGAAATTAGTGTGTAATTACAGCTTCTTTACTTAATTTGTGTTTAAGAATGATGGGTTACCATTCCAATCTCTTACTAAAAAAGGATGGAAAGTAAATGTTTAGTAAATGGAAAGTATTTATCACCACTTATCCCATTAATTAAGGATTTCTCTAAAATTAAAATAATCTGTAATACAGAGGAACACAGTGAACAAAGTCAGAGTTACCTCACTGAGACGTCACTTTTTTTCCTCAGAACATTATTCATCTTTATTCTGAACAGTTACTTGGATTTGTTTGCTTTTTAAATAAAAATGGTTCGTAAACTCACCTTTAAAAAACGATTGGTTGCTTTTATAAATTTAAGGGATTTTAGAATTATGACTTTGTGTCATACTTTGTCATTGGAATCAGTGATATTATTACGTCATCAATTCATTAAGATGTTTAAAACATCAACCATAATACAATTCTTTGTATGATGAGTGTCACACTTCAAGGTTGTATATTTAGTTCAATAAAAAGTAAAAAAAAAAAAAGGAACTATGCTATTTTTGTTGGGATCAGACATGGATGAAAGATGAACTCTTACCAAACTGGCCAAATGACACCCTGAAAAACCTGCTGTAACAAATATGATTACTTAAATATTAAGTCCAGTGGACAAGATTATTTAAGATTATTAAAGGGCCATAAAACCAGCACTCAGAGTCATTAGATTTTTAATAGACAGATTTTTTAACCCTCTGTCTATTAAAGTCTTTTATTCTGTAAGTGAAGGTTTTCCTCTCAGATGGATCCAGTAATGTGTTCTCTCTGCTGACTGGTGCTATGATTCATTAGACTGTGGTCTTGATTCCCTGTGATGACAGCTTATAGCTAAAACATATTTTCACACAATAAATCAGAAGCTGATGTGTTACTCCTGATCATGCTTTTTGTTTATTGTTTTAGATTAGATTAGTGAAAATGTAATTGTCTTGAGGGATTAAGTTTTAAGATTCAGTCATGACATCAGTTCTAACTAGAGACCAATTTTGCAGAAAGAAAAAAATAAAGAAAATGTAGTGATTGCTTCTATTTTTCTGGTTTTCTGGATCCTGATGCTTTTGTCTATTAAAATACAACAACACCAATTTGATGGCAGCAATCTGCTCAGTGAACACACCAGTCTGAACAAATTTCCTTTGTAGGACAACATAGGTGACTTAAACATGGGTAAGGAAGCTCAGCCATCTGGAAGGACTTCAGGAAGAACAACTCCTCCTGGTTTTTGCCTTGTGGTGGAGAGGTTAGGGTGGAGGGCACTCTTACAACAGATCATATAGGGGTTCATTATCCCAAATCACAAGAAAAGTTAGGGAGAAATCCACTCAGGCTTCTCAGTTGGAGCTTGTTAAGCAACATGAACAAATAATTGGAGCAAAACAAATGGTCAGAAAGTCACCAAAGCAACCATTTCTCCTTTGGGAATTGTAAAACCATACGGTAAAGTTCAGGTTATTAGGTTTTATTATGAGTTTGATAAATTGAGGAGAAACTGACACTGGGCTGTGCTGCATAAAGAAACAGCAGGGCGTCTTCGAGTTATGGCCATGAACTATTCTTTACCTCTTTTCTTTGGCTTTGCATATGGTTAAAAACATCTACTTGAACAAAGCTCAGGCCTGCTTGAATCTAAATGAACTTTTTGTAGTACCAGCTTGACTTGCTTAAGAGTTACTGTTCTGAAATCATGTCAAGTTGTGAACTGATATATTCTGATTTCTGTCACAAAAATTACCGTTCCCAACCACACATTGGAATAGAGGCTCCATGTTGTTTTTATTAGACTGAGGAAAAGGCACTAATTCCCTCCATACTGCTGCAGTTAGCAGACTGTAAGCAGCCAGAGGAACGAGACTACAGGCCCATGTGTCCCTCACCGGGTCATTTGGAGACACTTTACAGCCTCACATTGAAGCTTTTGTTGAATATCTTGGTGGAACATGTTAGCTCAAGGTTACAGAACATAAAGTGTCTCGACTTGGTGTTTCCATGATGACATGCAGCTAATCCAGCTTTAAAGATAAAACATCTAAATTTTAAAAAACGTGAATCATTGTTTCTAGTCTGCTCATTCTTTTTGAAGTTCCTTGCAGGATACTAATTCCTTCCTCAGACTTTAAATAAAGGGGGGGGGGGGGCACCATGCTGAAAGTGCTAAGAAGCCTGATGGCCTTCCTCTGTGTGGGACGGGACATTCCAATGGGATGATACTGTTTTATGATCCGGTTCATATCAGTGATGGATTTCACAGACGACCACTCTCTGATGAGAAACCGGATGACAACTGGAGGAGTTTTCCCACTTTTATCCTCTCCAAACTCAACAAATATTAAACAAATATAATCCATTGTGAAGGCGTATGATGTTTGTTTTAATGTGGAACAGGCATTCTGTATGAATGAACCACAGTTTTTGTTTTTTCCATCTCAGACCAACAAACCTGAGTAAATACAAAAACTCAATTTTAATTGATCACTATCCAAACTATCTGGCTCTATGCGAAAAGTAATTGACCCCCAAATTGACTATGTGGTTGTAACACTGGTGGCAACAGCTGCAATCAAGTAACTATTCTTCAAAACCACATAGAGACTACATACTTTAAATAGGTTTAAAGGGATAATCCACCACAAAGTGATTTTTTGTCTAATGCCGTATTCCTCAGAGTTAGATAAGTGGGCAAAAACAATTTGTGAACAGCCCAGCCGTGTTCCTGATCCGGTGTAGGTACCACATCTACTCAGCCCGCCAGGTCGGCTCGGGGCCCGCACCTGCCGATTATGTAACACAAGCTGATTGGCTGAACGTATGACTAACGTATGTGACGTCAACACGTTCGTAAATGTTACATATGCACGTTAACGCTGAAGCTTTTGATTGGTCTGGACATTCGTTTGTAGTCCTTCACTGGAGGAAGGACTACAACTTCGTTTGAATGAATCTTTAGATTTATTTACATCAGAACTAACGAAATATACAGAAGAATCCTACATTTATACAAACGGCCAGGCCTGCTAAATATATAAATACATTTAAAACATTCACATATGAGAACTGTTGTGCTTATTTGGCACAGTCTGATGTTGATTTGATGTAGTTTCAAAACAAAGACAACATCGTGTTTTTATTAACAAACTACAGATATAAAGAAAACATTTAGGTGGTCAGAATCATGTATTTAATAATAAACCTGCTAAACTCTTTCCAAAACATGTGTGAAAGAACAGTATCGATAGGGGCTTACAGCGTATTTTGTCCAAGTGGCTTTGCCGTAGTGTGACGTCGTTGGTAGGAGAAGGACCCCGAGCCGATCTGGCAACCAGGTCGGGTACCTACACCGGCAGGTGGATATTCACCTCTGGCGATACTCCTTTAGCATTAGCTTAGCATAAAACACTGTAAGTGAATGGTAATTACTAGCATGCTAGTAGTTGCCATAAATACGATAATTTGTTGTGTGGAATTTGTGTAAGAGATGCTTGTTTTAATCACTGTGTTAGATTATTTAAAGCTAAAACTACTTTAAAGACTATAATTTTGACAGTGTTTGATATTAAAACCTGGGTTAAGGCTGTAACTTAGTAGTGTACGATAATTTTTCTTAAAATACAATAATTTAAAAATCCTGGTACGATACTTTAACATTTCCAATCTGGCAACACTGTAATTGAACTATCATTTGAAACATTTAAAATCTTTGATATATAGAAAAAGGCTCCACATGTCAGCTTTAACTTTAGCAATGAAGCTAAAGGTTTCATTTTGAAAAATACCAGATGCACCTCGCCAGCTAGCGTCTCAGTTCCTGTCTGGTGCACGTAATTTCTTTAACTGGATGAAAATCTGCTTGTGGCGCCCGGAAAAAATAGACTTATTGCGAAAAGTTAACTTTGCTCCACAACTGCGCCGGAGCCGGTGTGCAGGCTCCGACTGGACTCAATGTTTTTTCTGCCTTGCTGGAGATTGCGCTGCACCACAACAGCATCCGATGTGAAGTAGCCTGGAGGCGTGGTTATATATTGCTCTCCAGCAGGCCACGTGTTGACAAGGTACTGAACCCAAGCAGCACTAAACAAACACAATCTCATCCTTTTAGCTCTTGTGAGACAATGAGGTGAACAAATCCAAAACATAATGTCATTATTTCTTCTAGCTACAGCCATTACAGCCAGGTTTTTGTAAAGCAGATCAATCACTGCACTTTTATGACCTATTAAATCTCCATGAGAACAACAAACAACTCTCCTTCTCATGTTTCTTCTCTTTGAAACGTCAACCCGGTCCAAGAGGAGCACAGATGCAGATGCACAAATACGAGTTAAAATACATTCTTGTTACGGGAATGACAAATCAAAGATTAAATCAAAGCCAGTCAGAAGAATAAAATCCTGCTGAGGCTTAATTTAAAACTGACAAACATGCTGCCTTTTTACAACTAATTAGACAAAGGTTAAAGTGGAGTTTTATGTTTGTTTTTAACTTAATTTCAGCGTTAAGCCTGTGGGGTTATTTATTTGTTAGAATATCCCGTGCTGAGGTATTTGGACACTAAACTCATTTTACTGGCAGTTTGACCGTTTTGTCCATTTTTCTGTTAAGTGTTTTCTGCTGAATATTCCAGTCACTGTGTGAGCTCATGATGGTTTTAAAGTGAATCATGAAGGTTTTGATGTTTGATCAAGTTTGCAGCTTGGGTTTCGTCCTCAGTCTGAGACGTCAGCTGACTGCTGATCCAGAGGCTTTTCTCAGTGGTTTGGGGAGCTTCACTTTTGCCCTCAAATGGCACCAATCAAAAATATTATACAGTAAATGAAAGAAGGAGGACTTGACCAAGAATGAGCTCTTGTCAGTTTTATTCTGCTTCAACATCTAAAAAACCATCACATTTGATCTTAAATTCATTACTCTAATATGCATTTTAACACCAACCAATGTCATCATGGATTTAAACATTTCTAAACCCCCTTAGTTCTTCTTTGTTTCATCAAAACTCATCCATATTTTAACAACGTGTTGCATTATGGGTCAAACTTTACAATAGCTGGATTTTTCTTTCTTTTTGGAGTTCATGAGGTTTGTTTTCTGCGCGTATAGATGTGGACTTCATGTTGGAATGCCAAACTTTCCTGAGCTTAGTTTAAAGCAGGGACACCAGATGCTCCTAACAATTTTCTCATCAGTGAGACTTTTTTTTTCTAGCTTAAAGGGTTTATTGTTTTATTCTTGGCTGTGTTTTTAAACTGAAACTATGAATGAGACACTTGTTTCACAATGTGCCAGCTGAAAGTGATTCTGATTTATTTGATTTTTGGTGATTTGAGGGCTTACGGTGTAAATCAAGATGTAGAATCTGGCTCAGAGCTTATAGAGTGTCTATTTAGTGCATTTTTATATTGACTTAATAAACTATGGCTGCATACTTATGTTGCTGTCAAATGCTGTTATTTTCCTGTCATTCTTTGGTAATATTTATATAATTTTTAATAACAGGAGACACACACTTAGTATAGAAACTGAATACACTAGTTGGCTTTAGGACTTTGAGAATGTAACAGCGTTTCCACCAGGCAGCAGAAGATGCTGGATTCGGAGTCAGATTTAGGCCTTGGTGTATTTTCAGATTACAGATCCATCTGCTCTGGTCCTGTTCATGTCATCACATCACCAAATGCAAGGCAGACCACCTCCATTCATCATTTCTACTGGATCCATTGTGATATTTACCTATGTGAGAACCCACAGCTCCCCATGTGCTAACCATTACCCAGTGCTAGTTGTAGCTAGCTGCAGGATTTGAGCGATGTGACCGAATATCAAGCCAGGTTCTACCATATGTCTTTGGTTTTGTTTCTACTGTCCCTTCACCCCATTGAGAGTTAGCTCTGCACAAAGGAAGGATTTAGATCTGAAAGACTGCAACAATCTGGCTCTCATATAGAAAAAAGTCAATAAGACTGATGGGAAGAGCTGGCGATGAGATGTTGCACAACACAAACCGTTCAGGACAAATCCAAGAGATGCTTCACTAGAGTTTTCACAAAACACCACACAGAGCACTCAGGGTAAATGATTTAATGCTCCTAAGTACAAATTAAATTGTGGATTTTAACCTTTAAGGCCAATTCATACTCCACGAGAAGAAAGAACTTTGTTCTCTCTGGGGGTCTTCAAGAACAAAAATGATGTCATTTTGTTCTCGGAGACCCAGTACGGCTTGTTCTTGTGCACATCAGCTGAGCAGAACTTTTTTCTGCAGGACGTCTGAGAACAACTGCTGTGATTAGTCAGAAAGGGAGAATGAGGGTGGTTAGTGCGATTAGCGTTTTAGCGATGTAACTTTTTCTCCTGCGTTGCTTTGCGCGGACGGACCTGCGCGATGGACCTGAGGAGGCAAACTGGTCTAGATTGGTCGGCGAAAATCCTCGCGGCCCGCGCTGGTCCGGGACCAGCGAGGACGAATCGTTCAGTAATCTGCACACACACACACACACCCCCTCCCCTCCACACACACTCCTGATACGCGTACCTGTATGACACATCGCTGAAGGAGTTCGGCAGCTGAGCTCTCGGGAAGTATTATCCCTGCCGAAGCAAACTTTTTTCTTGTTCTCGGAGTCCCTCCATCAAGAACAAAGTTCTTGCTTCTCGTGGAGGATGAATTGGCCTTTAGTGATATTTTTTATAAAGGGACACTCCAATCTGATTCATGTGATCACACATTTTTCATTGACTGGTATGGAAACACTCCTGACTTCTATTGTTGTGGTTTTGTCAGCCATGCCGTAATATGGCACCAACTTTTAGCTGGTCTAAAAGAAAGAAACACTTTTTTTAGGAACAGGAAGTGGACTCGAGAACAACAACCAGTGAAATGTGAAGGCCATGTTTAAACAGGATCCTGCCTAACGACAGACAAGTCATGTTTGACATGTCTATTTTTAAGTTTCTAAGAACTCTACCTGTTTAACATGATTAGTTCCTCAAAAATCTGCAAAAATAGTTAATTTTTAAAATGATCTGACTTCTGTGATTTCATGCAGACATTAAAGCAACTCTCTGGAGCATTTTTCTCTGTATCAAAGTTTTCTAAATGTTTTAAATGATATTTCAGGTCTAAACTATGATCTATGGGTTGAGTTCCACAACATCTGTCATTCTGATGAAGACCCTCCTTCCTCCTAGAGACCCCTTTCCATTATTTCTTGCCGCCGACATTTTTCAGCCAATGAAATTCAAATTTCTGCATTCTCTCAACATGCACGCGCATCGACCAAACCTGTACCAGTAGGGGGCGCTGTTGTACAGGACGCTCCGTGTGTTTCTCTGCCGTCTCAGCCGTTCACTGAGGACTCACGGCTTATTTCTACTAAAAACCTACCCATTCTGCAGCTAAAGACGGGTTTATTTTTATTTTTAAACCTTTCACCTCACAGAATGTCAAGGCTTGACAGGATTACGCGTTTATTTTGGTCAGAAAGTTCATCCAGGGCCGAGTCAAGTTCAGCTTCAGAGTCCAGCAGCAGCTCTCTGCTAACAGAGCTAATATCAGAAGCAGCAGGGACAGAGAGGGCTCATCAGACCCTCGTAGTATTGTTGGAATAAGATTGTGAACTGTGAGTGATTAAACCCTACACATTGAGCTGTACAGTTCATGTCCGAAGTATATGCGCCGCGTGCGCGCTCGCACACGCGACCGGACGCGTGTGTCGAGATGTTTTGAGGAGGAGCCTTTGGACGCTAGATTCAAAAACTACTCTCCTGATGAAATCCTTCGGAGTGCCGCTTTAACTGCACAGACAAAATGATTGTTGGTGGCTCAAGAACAGAAACTTGGGCATAATGACAACACACTCATTCATTAAACAAAATGTAACTTACAGGAAGGAATGATCCATCAGAAACCAGTTTTATGCATGATCCACTAATATTTTTCTTTGACAGAAGTGTAATTGTCAGTTGATTTTTACTGTAAAGTCAAGATTTATGGCAGTCAGTAGTAAATCACGTATTTTCTTCAAAGACATGAATCAATCAAACACAAACTCCCTTTAAAAAATGAAGAATGACTCATAGTGGACCAGTAGTGTGATCATTTACAGAACACAATGTGCACTGTGAGCTGGAAATGACCTGAAGTCAGATGTATAAACATTTATTTGGACCAGTGCATAAATTTCGCGACTGCAGGTTTGTCAGTGAGTCACAGAAAAAAAACGTCCTCTTGCCAATGAGTCATCAGGATGGATCATCCTGAAATCTTCTGGCTACATGTCCCACCGAGAGCCACTAATGCTGCGTTTATGATGATGACCACTGATCCACTCCTTGTTGGTGACAGGAAAAAACCAGTCAGGGATTGAATGTGTGGGTGAAAGCAGCAAAAAACTGATGGTCTTTTATCCAATCTTCCAGCATTGCCTGCATTGCATTGCTAATCGCCGAGTTGATGCCAAATTCAACTGAACCCCCTTCTATAATTAAAGTATTAATAGGAAATTGCAGTTTAAAGACATTAAATTAAAAAATGAGTGTCATTAGTTAACTATTAAAGAGATAAAATCAGAAGGATAACATTATATAATGACTAACCAGACTCTTTCTGAAATGTCTTATTAGCGATGTTTGTGAACTTTACCCAGTAAAAGTTGAGGTCACGAGTTTGAGACTTTTACTTTTGGGTCTGAAACATTTGGGAATCACTGGTTCAAAGCATCAACCTCGAGGAAAAGTCTGTATTTTATCCACCGCCGACATCTTTACACCTGCACCTGTTCAATGTGCTACATCTGTCACCATTCATCACAAACAAAGCTTTATAAGTGTTGGGCAGCCTCATTTAATGGGGTTTTCTTGAACAATTTAGTTTCTTTTTAAAGTTTAAAATAAAAACTGGAACTTCAACCCATTGAAGTGATTTAACATCTAAAGTCATCTGGTAACGCTTAAAGAAGATTTCTCTTAAATTTTGTAAAGTGAAGGTAGACATGATGAAATGATAAAAAAATAGCTCACCAAAGAAAGAGCAGCTTAAATTAGTAAAACAAACCTGGCTGACTTAAATAGACACACAAGTTCAAATGAAGCTCCACTCCTTTAAACTGTTTTCACCCAGAGATGTTCTCACACAACTCCTTTTCTTTTCATTCAAATGTGATGTCTGCTTTCTGGCAAACGAGGCGGCTGTGAAAAGTCTATTTTGGCAGCGTGAAGATGTCCTACACCTTCAAGCTGTTACTGATTTTTTAAAATTCATGACCTGAAATTCTGCAGCGCTGCAAAAGCTTGAACAGAAAATGGGATCCTTGTCTGTTCAGTCAGGCACCGTCCGCTTCAATTAGAAAAGTCGAAGCCACAGATGGAACTTTTTCCACCGGTTGCTCCTCATTTACTCAAATTTTCCATCTTCTGAAGGTTTTGAGCTTCAATGTTCAGCAGCAACAAAAAGAAGTCGTTTTTATTTCTTGTGCTGCAGGATTTATATTTAGACTTCACACCTGCACTGTAATCGCTGCATGTAAGTTGCAAAACTTTGAGCTGGCATAGACTTTTATCACCTGAAATGATAGGTTTCTATGGGATTTCATTATGTTTTATAGCTTAAATAAACCGGTGTCTTTTTATTTAGCCTGCTTTTGGACGTGCATGCCCTAAAAATAAAGTAATAAATAAATAACTGCTCACATTTTTATAGCATTAGGCCCCTCTTTCCAGTCTTTAACTGGCCGTTTTAAATGCTTGATAAGCAGCATCCTTCACATTATGCATCAAAAGGAAATCATGAATGACTGGAAAGTGTTTAGAAGAAATTTTCCATCAGTTTCCAGAACTTTTCCAGTAATTTTTTTTTTTACGGGTAAAATAGCAGAGGAGTGAACATTTCTTTGGCATGAATCTCACAACATGATGCAAACTGCACTGCAGCTCTTGTATTATCTGAATTGTGCTTTCTTTACAGCGATTAAAGTGTTGAAATATTGTTTTTTGTTGGTTTTACCTCTTTGATGCCCTCATAGAACATACTGAAAGCATGGGATAAATTACAGTATATATAATTATTGAGGCTGCATGGTGGCGCAGTTGGTTAGCACTGTTGCCTCGCAGCAAGGAGGTCGTGGGTTCGCGTCCTGGCTCTGCGGCCTCTCTGCGTGGAGTTTGCATGTTCTCCCCGTGCATGCGTGGGTTTCCTCCGGGTACTCCGGTTTCCTCCCACAGTCCAAAGACATGACTGTCAGGCTAATTGGGCTGGTAAATTGTCCTTAGGTGTGAGTGGGTGTGTGGTTGTTTGTCTCGTTCGTCTCTGTGTGGCCCTGCGATGGACTGGCGACCCGTCCAGGGTGTCCCCCGCCTCTCGCCCCTTGACCACTGGAGATAGGCACCAGCTGCCCCGCAACCCTCTGTGGAGGATTAAGCGGCTACAGAAAATGGTTGGTTGGATGGATGGATAATTATTGATATTGTATTGTATTGAGGTCTATGATAAGCCTGAATTTTTTTGTTGAAAAACAAAACAATAATGTCTTCCTTAATTAAGAATAAATCTAATTATTTATTATGCATATTTGACCAAGAAGTTTTGCTTCTTTAATACAGAAATTAGCTCATTTGTGCAGTCCTGTCCACAGCAAAACATTACTTCATTTATATGTTTGAGACTGTGGCAAAGATACAAAAGACAGGCAGATCTAAATGTTCCATGCTGACCAGCTCCTGTTTCATAGCTTTGGATATTTGAGGTTGTCTTTGATTGAAATTTAAAAGCTCTCCCTATCATTACACCATAAACTACGGAGGTACGATACCCACAATCTGAGAATCCTTGCCAGGAAGCAGAATCATGCTTTTTATGTTTGTTTGCTTCAAACCGTAATACCCTCATTTTTCTTTTCCCCCCAAATGAGCTGAAACATCGAACAGAGGTTTGGAAGGCTGGATAAATCCGCTACAGTGTTCAGAAAAGAAACCAACATTTTTTCCTAATTACGTTGAACCTCTTTCTGAGAGATGAAGCAGACAGAGGGACTGAGGTTCATGTCTGCAGAAAACCAAAACTCTTTTATGTTTCAGGAAGAAGAAGAGGAAGGAAAATGCAAATCATGGACCTAATCTACAAAAACCAGAAAGGTGACATGTAAAGTGGGTTCTGCTATACCAGTAGCCTATAGCTGACAGTGAAAATAAATAACTATGTTTTCTACTCTTATAACAATAATAAAGCTCCTGTGTCCATGTAAGTACTTAGGTTAAAGTACCAGTATATATATATATATATTTTTTTTTTTAAAGAATATTTACCCGACTTTAGAAACCAAATGGTCAACACATGTTGTTCTTAGCCTAATCTAGAATTTCACTATTTTTAAAGCTCATCTGTTCTATTTTCTATTTATTGTCTTTGCCTGCCAAATTGTTTTGGTGCTGGTTTTTATGACTCGTATAAATGTGTTTTTCTACTAGCAGCTGCAGATGTTTGTTTTTTTTAATTTCAGTAACCCCTCTGATGTCCAGCTCCAAAACAGCCGATAGATCAGCACAAGATGGAGAATCTGAGAAAGATATTTATTCTCCATGAGTTGGACATTAACAAAAAGTTAAATTTATGTTCAGAGTGTCAGTTTGGAAAAGAAGTAAACAAAATGCTAATGCTGATCAAACATTTCTAAGTGTGTTTCTTTTCAGACATCTGTATTCCACTTTGGTAGATGGTTCAAATCATTCTTTGAATTGACAAAAGTTAATGTTCTGTATTTTAAGGATTTGTTAAATGGTAACATTTTGCAACACTTTGAAGTGATAGGCTCTGTTTTTGGTAACTTGGGGAACCAAACTCTTCCTAGAGTGCCATGCTTACGAGAGGATGGTTCTCTTTCTCAGGAAGTTGAATTTCAGACTAGTCAAAAATAACTGGATTCATTCATTAACACTTTATCAACACATCCTAAAGTATTGCGGTCAAACCAGTGGGATTTATGGCAATAAGTCATCTGGTAATGATAACAGCACTGATATGATTTAAACTCATGGTAAAGAAAATGAGCCGAGTTAAGTAAGTAAGTAAGTAAAAATTTGTTTCTAGAGCGCCTCTCACTATACAAATCACAAAGCGTGTAACAAGAGAAAACATTGTACAAAACCACAAATGCGAACAAATGAGCAGAAAATGAGAAAACATGACACAAGTAACAACAAGTTAAACAAAGGCAGATTTGAACAGATGAGTTTTTAACTTTTTCTTAAATGAGTCCACTGAGTCCACAGACTTCAGAGAGAGAGGAAGAGAGTTCCAGAGCCTTGCAGCCACAGATGAAAAGGTTCTGTCTCCTTTAGTTCTCAGTCTGGTTTTAGGGACTGAGAGCAGACATAGTTCAGAGGATCTGAGGGATCTGGATATGTTTTAGTTAAGCAGTAATGTATGCCGGTGTCTCACCATGCAGGGCTCTCCACGTCAGGACAAGGATCTTGTAGTAGATTCTAGAATTTACTGGAAGCCAGTGCAGCTGCATTAACAGAGGGGTCACATGTGTGAATCTGGATTGTTTAGTCAGAAGCCTGGCAGCAGCATTCCGTACAGTCTGTAGTCTGTTTATGGAGGTTTTAGAAAGGCAAGTATAGATGGAGTTACAGTAGTCCAAGCGGGATGCAACAAAGGCATGGACTAAGACCTCCACTTCAGGACTAAGACCTCCACTTCAGGACTAAGACCTCCACTTCAGGACTAAGACCTCCACTTCAGGACTAAGACCTCCACTTCAGGACTAAGACCTCCATTTCAGGTCTAAGACCTCCATTTCAGGACTAAGACCTCCACTTCAGGACTAAGACCTCCACTTCAGGACTAAGACCTCCATTTCAGGACTAAGACCTCCACTTCAGGACTAAGACCTCCATTTCAGGACTAAGACCTCCATTTCAGGACTAAGACCTCCACTTCAGGACTAAGACCTCCATTTCAGGACTAAAACCTCCATTTCAGGACTAAGACCTTCACTTCAGGTCTAAGACCTTCACTTCAGGACTAAGACCTCCCCTTCAGGACTAAGACCTTCACTTCAGGACTAAGACCTCCACTTCAGGACTAAGACCTCCACTTCAGGACTAAGACCTCCACTTCAGGACTAAGACCTTCACTTCAGGACTAAGACCTCCACTTCAGGACTAAGACCTCCACTTCAGGACTAAGACCTCCACTTCAGGACTAAGACCTCCACTTCAGGACTAAGACCTCCACTTCAGGACTAAGACCTCCATTTCAGGACTAAGACCTCCATTTCAGGACTAAGACCTCCATTTCAGGACGGGAGACAATGGAACCAAGTTTAGCAATGTTTCTGAGGTGGTAGAATCAGGATTTAACCAGGGAGCTGATGTGATTATCTAGAGTGAAACCTGAGTCAATGGTTACTTAAAGGTTTCTGATGGTAGATTTAACTAAAGGGGCCAGAGGTCCAAGGATCTCCTTCACCTTAGGAGTGATGTTTTCTGCTGCAAAAATGATTATTTCAGTTTTACTCTCATTTAGTTGTAGGAAGGTGTATTAAGGTGGAATCAGACTTGATAATACTTCCAGCATGTGCACAGATGGATTCTCGTGTTCATAGTTCTATGTTCAGCTATAATGAGCTGATTTGTCAACTCTTTTCAAAAGTCGAGAACATTTTTTAAGTGATTTCTTATGTCTTTGCAGTCCCTGAGTGATTAATTATCCAAATGTTAACAACAAGTTTTCTCACTAAGAGTCCATGTTGTATTACTTCCAGTCAATATTACTACTATCTACTCAATAGGTGACCCCCGGCGTGAGCATTTCAGTCAGACCGCGGGGAATATGCCCCCTCACCCTGGATCGAGGACTGGTTTGTTCATGATGAGGTTGCTGTCGTGGGTGTGGGACACGCCCCCTCCCCATGAGTTGCGTACAGTTGGCGGTCTGCAGCGTCCACCTCCCTGCTCCCTGGACCACGAGACTGTTGATCTCCATGTGGCCCGTTCTTGTTTGTAATTGAGTACACCTGTTCTAGTGACTTTGTGTATTGATGGCGCCCCCAAATTAGATGGACGAAGCGAGTACTGCAAAAGTACAGTGACATCAACAAGCATGAGGGGGAAATGAACATGTATGTTTTTGCTCTTACCAAAATTATAAGTCAGAATCTTTTGTTGATAGTTTGGCCAGGTGTGACAAAATATGTGTTCCAAAACAAGAGCTTCAACTAAATCACACTGACTCGTTGGCTGTGTCCCAATTCAGGGGCTGCATCCTTTGAAGGACCCAGCCTACACTGACCGTGACGACCGGAAGTGAGCGGCCGTGAAACTGGACGATCTAGCCTTCAGATTAGTCTATGCCCTAACCTCAGTCCTGTTGCCTAGCAACTGCAATGGCACTAAACAGAAGCTAACATTCAAACAGCATCCACTTTAAGCTTTAAATTTTTGTACCGCCATATTTTAATATTCTTACAACTATAATCCTCTCCTGGTCTATCTCCTGCTTCATCCGCCAGTGTTACAAAAACCAAAATCTCCCTTTGACACTGCAATGAATCATGGGATGGGGGGCCACGAAGGAAACACCAGACACAACCCTAATCGGTGGAAAAAGGACGTATTTATGGGCCACATTTGGAGGAGCCTTCGAATTGGGGCAGCCTTCATTGCATCAGTGTGACATAATCAATCTTCAAATGCGGCTGACAAAGGAGACTGCAGGTTTGTGTCTGGAGTGAATTTGAGGTCAGAGGGCATGTAGTTTCTGATGACTTCTGACATAAATCATTGATGGATCAACTTAAAAGGGATGGGAGAAGTGATGACAGAAGTTTCAGCACCTCTCAGACAAATGGAGTAATAGAGTCCCACTCTGGTGGGCTGTTGTAACATCAAATGGACTGAAACACCCCGAACAAGGCCTTTTCTCTTCCAGCTGTCCCATCACATTTCTTGTTGCTATTTGACACATTATGTGACCAGTCCATCTGCTGTTATGTCTCAAACACTCCACAGGATTCTGTCATTTGCTCTAAGTTATATTCATTACCTTGAGTCTATCTGCTTTTATCCATTTCATTTAAACGTTTTAAGTGTGTGTGTGTGTGTGTGTGTGTATGTGTGGGGTGGTGGTGCGGGGGAGGGGGGGGGGGGGGGGAG
>SSNR01000090.1:943803-959790 GCA_006937965.1 Callopanchax toddi | reverse complement strand
GGGGGGGGGGGGGGGGGGGGGGGGGGGGGGGGGGGGGTGAGCTTATAAATGAAGTCACAAGCCATTACATGAGAAGTTAAAATGTAAAAATTTGCACCTAAAACACAGAAACGCTCTTTGTCCCAATTCCAACAATGAGAACAAGAAGCATGTCCGATGTTTCTCTCTCCAAGCGCCGTCTGCCCATTAAAACCACAACCACAAAAGTGCCACTCAGCAACATGTGAACCTTGGGGCAGTTGGAGCTCGTTCTCAACATTTAACGGTTACGGTGGCCACTGAGGTCACACAACTGAACAAAGAACACCACACGCTGTGTTGGTGGTCTGAGCTCAGCTCTTCTTTGACCTTTTAAACTCTTTCGCCTCGTTGAAGTCATGGTTACTAAAGGGGGCCAGTCTCCTCCTAAAAAAAGAAACTGGAAACACATCAGATCTGTTTTCATCAGATTTTTTATTTTGCAACATTTCTCGTAGCTCTTTGAGATTTTAATGCCTGAGTTATCATATTATCCTGTTATTGTTGTGGAGGATTGTTGCACATTGTGGTTTTAATGTTTTCAGGATCCAAGTATTTCATCCTCTGAATGGTTGCAGGCCCTGGTCCAAGTATCAGATGCTGATTATTGAATCCGTCCGTGTGACTTCATGTTTACATTCAGAGAGCGGTGAGTTAGTCTGCTACAGTGTCGAGGAACACTTTTCATTATCCTCTCCAAATAACACATCCTGACTCATGCTATAATTTACCATTATGCAGAAAATAGCTCACACAGGTCTATTTGTGTCCAAGTTGAGGGCAAACAGTGAGCTTTTGTGCCCTGAGTTGTGGCTTCAGGAATGTCTAGTGATTTTTTAGGTTTACATGACCTTGTCTTTTAAGACCATTCTAAAATCTTTAGTGCTGATGCCAGTGGGAAACGTTTTGCTCTGCAGTTAGTGGGAAAACAACCAGACTCCAACTTTATTGAGATGGTGCTTGGTTGGTATATTCATTACAGAAAATGACTTTGGGATGAGGTGTTTGTGTTTATTTCCTCTTTAAGGTTGAACTGAGATCATTGTTTGTGTCTTAGGAAGGAATATACAATGTGACTAAGTTACAAAACACTAATTTTATGAAACGTCATCGAGAAATCTGAGAATGTCCTTAAATCTCACTTGAAATTTTAATTGTTAAAATTCAGGTTTTCCACTAAATGGTTTTTAAATGAAGTATTTAGTGGGATAAAGGCTTCTGGGGGACTGTCTGGTATTATAGGGCAGCAAAAAGGCATCTTCTCTTCAAGAAAATCATCAGAGACAGACTGATATCCTACAAAACAGCTGGGCATTGGACAGAGGGCAAAAGCCATTTCCTCAAATGCATCCTCTTTCCAATTGTTTGGGACATCTGGAAAAAGGAGAAAAGAAAAGGTGAAGGCTGCCTTAAGGTTTGCGTCATGCCAGCAGTAAAGCACCTTCATGTGTGGGGTTGATTCTCAGCCACAGAGTGGGATCTATCACAGTTTAACCTCCAAACACAGCCATGTATACAGAACTCCTCCCAATTATTCCAATTATTTCCCTTTTACATCATGTTTGACCATGCTGTGTTAAATTGTTTGAGATCTTATGAGGACTCTACACTGTTTCATTCAACAACATGGAGTATTGTAAAGTATTTTGCAACAGTTTCACAACTGTTAAGCCAAATTCAACAGGTTGGACTTAATGGAAGAAGCTCATAGGGATAATCATGAGATACTGGACAGCTTTGTCCTTATCTACAGTTTGGAAAAGGATCTGAAAAAAAAAACCCACAATCATTTATTATAAATTTTTAGTGTATGTCAAAGAAAAATACAACCTTAAAATAAAAATTGTATAAAGGATACATTTTTAAAATTATATTAAAACAAAGAACAAATCTTGATATTTTAGTCAAAGTAGAACATATTGGACATTTAAGTTCTGCTGTAAAGTCAAACCTGAGGAATCTGGGTGTTATTTTCGACCAATCAATGTCTCTTGAAGGTCACTCAAAACAGCTAGTCAGAAACTGTTTTTATCATCTGAGAAATATTTCCAAACTGAGAAAGTTGGTGTCTAAACCTGAACTGGAAATGGTTCTTCATGCTTTTATCTCCTCCCGTCTAGATTACTGTAACACACTTTTCACATGTTTGAACCAAAAAGCCCTTTATGGCCTTCAGCTGGTCCAGAACTCTGCAGCGAGGCTCCTCACTGGAGCAAACAGAAAAGATCACATCACTCCTATTCTGAAGTCTCTGCACTGGTTACCTGTTAAATGTAGAGTTCATTTTAAAATCCTGACTCTAACTTTCAGGGCCCTACATGGTCAAGCTCCTCTTTATGTTACTGAACTGATAAAGCCGTACGCTCCAACCCGAGCTCTCAGGTCCACAGACCAGAATCTCCTAACAGTTCCAAGGACCAGATTTAAAAGTCGAGGTGATCGCTCCTTCCAGTCTGTTGCACCGCGACTTTGGAATGACCTTCCTTTAGTTTGACGCTGTATAGACAGTCTGGACTCCTTTAAAAAGCAGCTGAAGACCCAATTATTCAAAACTGCTTTTAAATAACTCTTTTATGTTCTCTTGTTGTTGTTTAATAATTTTTCATTTGTAATGATATTTTGTTTGTTTTATTAATTTTATTTGTTTTTTCTGTTTTTTGTGAAGCACTTTGTGATTTTTTTCTGTGAAAGGTGCTATAGAAATAAACTTTACTTACTTACTTTACTTACTAGAAGCTCCTCATGTTTGCAAACATTTGAAAACTGGCATCTTTTATACAAATAGAAACCACTACAAGGAGCTGCAATTAGAAGAGGTTAAACCACAACACAACACTTCCTCTAGTTGTGGCCTTGGTAAATGAAGAGAAAACAGCCCCAAAAGGTGATAAATATTAATGTCTGATAAACTGTGCATGCTTGTGTTTATGTAACCATGTAAACAAGCGACAAGAGTCAGATAAAATCTTAAAAGTTACAGAAGCTGGCCAACAGAAAGTCCCCAGAGCAGCAGAACAAATGACAGGAAGTGACCTCTGACCTCCATCTTTAAATTAAAAAGACAAATAAATACAGAGGTTAGGATGACTGATGAGTGTTACCATGGCTGCTAATGGATCATTTCATTCAGTGCAGGCGACAGTTTCCTCTGGTGAACTTCAGGGACATTGATAAATGGTAAATGTCCTGTATTTATAGAGCTCTTTCTAGAGTGTTCAACACTCCTCAAAACGCTGTACAAGATGAACAGCCATTCACCCTTTCACACTCACATTCACACACTGACAGAGGCGGGGATGCCATGCACCAGCGCCCGCCAAGTCCCTCTGACCACCACCAGTAGGCAATAATAATAAACACAACATATTCTGGGAGATGATTTACTTTTCAACTGACCATTAAAAACATTTTATATTTGACACATTTACTGATATGAATGGATTTTATAATATAATTTAATATTCCTGACTGAGCATCTTTTATGAATTGATGAATAACCTTGAAGTCTCTAAATTCACAGCTTCACGACCCCAAATGACAGTAGAGTCCTGAATCACTGGTTGATGGAAATCCCTTCAAAGAAGTTCTAGCTTAGATTTAACCAATGTCATTTTTTCTTTGAAAGTTCATAAAACATTTCTCCTAATGAGTTTACATTAAAGCACCACAGCACTTGAAAAAGCAGCATATTGTAGACTTACATACAGATCTTTGGCACATTTGTCATTGAACAGGCACAGCAGTCAGAAGTGAATGTATATATGTGCATGTTATGAATTGACGTCATGTTCCATTTTTATGTCTGTAAAATGACCAGGATAAACATCCTGAGTCTTTTCTGAGTGTTCTGTAACCAAAGCCACAGTAAAACTGAGGGTTTCTTTGTTTGCCTCGTGCTGTTGTCCTTGTAAATGAACCACTAAACCGCACTTTCCGTCATGTCCCGCTACCTGTAAAGGAAGGATCTGAAAGCCGTCTGTGACTCATAACGTCCGCAGCTGAAACGCCTCCTGCACACTTTCATACATGCAGTTATAAATCACTTTGCAAATGTTATACAGGCGTGCTGCTGCCTGTCTGTGAATTGCACTACATCAACCCTGTGGGTTTGCCTTCTAATGAATTATCAGCAGAGATGATTCATGACAATTCCCTGAAATTAGCACAATTGGATGTTCAAAAAAGAAATTGAGCCACTTTTTCCATCCTAAAAAGACTTAACATCTATCTAGTTTCATATTAATAATAACGTGCTTTAAAGGAAAATAGGTAAAGATTAGCTGGGTGTATGTAAGGATGCACAACATGTGTTTTGGCCAAGTCTCCCGCGATGGGAACAGTCGGTCAGAGCGCCTGCCAATACCGTGTAGCTCACATGATGAATTGCAGCAAACGACGCTGTCTACTGTGTCTCTGGAGTAAACATTTGAGAAATGGCAGGAGCAGAGATTAATGATGCAGAAAATGCAGAAGCAGAAGCAAATGATGTAACAGCAAGGATGATGCTTCTACTTCCATCTGTTTTCTCTATATTCATGATGAAGACATACATGTAGCCATCCTCCAGATTTAGCTATTGCTAGGCTAACTTCGGATGAAATCTTCCAAAAACCAGATTTTGAAGCTGAAATCCCTTATCTGGAAGACAACATGGATTTCACATGTTTTCCATATGTGGTAGCATAGCATAACATAGCATCTTTATTTATAAAGCACTTGAAAACAATACAAAGATCGACCAAAGGGCTGAACACTAAAATAAACCCATGGTGAAGAACAAGTGAGGGCATGCTTAAACATGCATCTTGTGTAAATAATTGAATAACAAACAATGCTATAATAAATGTGCTCCATGTAGAGTACACATGTGCTTCACGTGTTGAATATGAAAGATGTGTCCTGTATATTTTTCACATAATCTCATGGGTTTTATTTGTTATCTATGGGTTCACATTGGGCATTTAACACTTGCACAAGAATGAACCAAATTCCCAAAGGAGACGTGTAGAACACAGGTGGTCACGTTTTTAACACATGGTCACATGCAATTTTTCCCATGTGAATTTCATGTGTAACAGGAATAAAATGAGCCCTTCCAGCTGCTGGCTGCAGTATAGGTTTAAGCCCCACCCCTTCCATGTAAGAATAACAGGACATTAGTCCAGACTGAAATGTAAAGTTGCATCAAAACTATTTTTCCAGGTGTTAAATTCTGATTATTCATGTAGTTCTTACTTTGTTGCTGTATGTTCAAACATGAGTTTTTCTAGTAACTATTTGGTGAATATTAAACACCATATTTGTGGGTGAAGTAGGTGAGGAGGTGGGACTTACAGCCCTTCGCTTCTAGTGAACAGACTTAGGTTCCAAAAAGATGGCAGCGCTCAAAAACAAAACAATGATTTCACTCTGCAATAACTCAAGTAAACGGAGAGGTTTCATCCATCATTTATACTGGTATTGCCCAAAGACTCTGATACGTGGAGATACTTGAGGATCAAATCAATAATCTTCCAGGTAGAAGTCCTCTTAAAGCTACAGTCATCCTCAACCAGAGTACGGTCCAATCAGATGTGATGATATATAGTTACAATATAAACCTATTAGCATCTATAAATGCTCTTTTGCTTTCACTGCATGATTTGCAGATGAGTTTTATATTTAGAAACGTGTAATAAAGCACTTTAGTTAAACTTAATACACTCTAGGATGAGATTTTTTTCAGGACTCGGTTTATTTAACCAAACCACCAGCGTTGCTGAGATTAGGTTGCAGCTTTGCCACTTCCAGAAAGTCATCAAACTTCACAGCCTCATATTTCAGAACATCATAATCCTGCCTGTGCCCGTTTTTCATGCTACTACAAATAGCTGCATTTACTTGAAAGGGAAGTATAAGGTCACTATGTTTGAACTGGTAAGTTCCTCTGTACACATAGATGATCTGTTCTTTGGAATAAATGATCATGTATAAATAGACGTAAACGCACCAGGAACCTTGACAGTCATGTCAAAATCTTCTTGGTGAAGGAGTTACCATAAAAAAAGATTACAAATAATCCTCTAATCCTCAGCTCAGGATGAAAAAGATGGTTGCTCAATAAACAATGCTGCCAAGTATAATAAAGAACTGCTTGGATTTGAGGGTCACTAAAATCTGCTTGACTGTAAAGCTCTGCCACAGTGATGTTTTCTATGTAAACAACTCTTATTTAGAAGCTTTACATTTCCATAATGTTTGGTAAAACTTTGGTAAAGCTTTGAACTTTAAATGTGGAAAGAAATGGACAGATTCGTGCAACAGTGGAAAAAAACAGGAGATCTCTAAATGTTGCCACATGTACAAGTCGACATCAAACATCGTGTAACAGGAGATACGCAGGGAAGCAACGTTTTGGCCTTGTGGTTTGCTGTAAAGTTCAGAAATTAAATTACTGCACAGCTCTGAGTGATTGCCAGGACGGATATTCTGTTTTACAGCCATCAGAGAAAGCAGCGAAGCAGACATCAGAGATAATCTCAAACTTTAGTTAATGCTCCTGACACAGCTTTGTATATTTAGCTATGACGCTCTCAAGAAAGGCATTTATTCCAGGTAAGGCTTCTCTCTAACCCATCTTACACAAATAAAAGCATCTGCTCATGTGTGTGCTGAAAAAACAAGACCAGATCCACCGAGGCCACATCTCTAAGCGTGCAGGGTTTGAAAGATCTGCTGCTTAATGTCTTGGTGCCTGATACCACGGAGGTCTTTGGGAGTCGAGCTGAGTCGTTTTGACAGCACAATGGGGAGCTGCACATTATTAGGCAGGTGGTTTTAATCTTGATCTGTTCTCATTATAAATACATCACATTACAAAAATAACATGTTTTACTTCATCATCATTTGTCCTAATGCGAGACAGTAAATTTAATTTGGCAATTCGCTGAGTTAAAGTGACAAATCACCGAGAGAACAAGTCAAGCAGCTTTGGATTTGAGTTTTTAAAAAGATCTACTAATTTTCAGTCTCATTACAAGATTCTGAAGCCATCATTAAGTCCTAAAAGACACCATATCATGTACTTCATACCTCATACCTCAAAACAGATGCAACAAGGAGTGTTGAAAAATCTAAATTGTTGAAAACTAACTAGGAAATTTAAACTGTTTTCACTAGCACTGGCTCACAGGTCTGTCTTATGAGAACAGACAGTATGTGTAAAGTGAAATCAGACACAATCACAGTGCTGTAGCTGATTTTGGAGAGCCCTTTTGCCTCCAGGCTCTTTAGCATTGCGTCCCGTGTTTGTGGCGGTGTGAATCCCTCTGACCCGTTTCTCTCTCTGATCATCCCTGGTCAGGTTTAGCCTTTGGCTGTTTTTGCAGCATAACTGGACACAGACTTTCCACAAAGATCTGTCAGTGGGGGGATGAGTAAAAGTCTGCCTGGACCTCGTCCCATTTGAAGGAAGAGATGATGCCAGGAGGCTAAGTCAGAACAGATGTGTTTGAAAGGAGGAAGCCTGTGAGCTGAAAAGACGGATACTAAAGCAGCTACTGCTTTTAATGCTGCTTTACTTAATCATGAATATGCATTCTTAGAAACATGACCATAAGTATGGGTCCAAATTAGAAGCGAACATTTTAATGTGCACTCATATTAATTTATTCTCAATTACTTGAATTGCTTGAAAAACATTCTGCAGTGCCCCTCGTGCTTGCTGTATTTCTTGTTGAAACATGTTTAAATGTGCAACACTTCTCCTAATTGAAACCATGACTCTCCTGGTCTGTGGCAGCCATATAAAGTTAGCTTCATTTCAACAATGACATCATCCTGCAGACACCATGTTAACAGCAGCTGTAGCTATTAGTAATAGTCATCACGTCTGCAGGAATTAAAATGAATTATGGAGTCGCAGAGACATACTTTTTCTCTCCCTCATTGTTTTTCCATAAGTCTGTGATAATTGTCTGTCATTAGCAGATAAAGGTATCATGGCTGCTGCTGAAAGCCTGAATCACAGCGTAGCTCCTCCTCTCTGAGAGCATGATCACTACCAGACTGCACACAGATTCAAAGTTTGGTTCATTTTTCTGCTGATGAACAGACGGGATGCAAAATACAAAGAAGCCCTTTACAAAGTTAAGTATAAAACATTTAATTTGGGCAATTTTTATGCCTCTTTTCCCTCAAGGTCACCACAGGAAGTGTTCAAACAGCAGGCCAGATGTGGCAAACCAAAACCCTAAAGCTGTAACAGAGGTTCTACAGTTTTTTCTGCTGTCTTCATTTATTTGTTATTTTTAAAATTCTAGGAGAGTTGGGTAATATAGGCCTACTTTGGATTTGTATTTTACACATTCATTCATCTATTTTCCATCACTTTCCATTGGGTCACTAAGGTAACAGGTCCAGGAGGGAAACCCAGACACCTTTCTCCTGAACAACACTCTCCAGCTTCTCTTTGGGGGTCACAAGTCATTTCCAGGGCAAAGAGGAAGTATAATCCCTCCAGTGAGTTCTAGGTCTGCCCCGGAATTTTCTACTAGGAAAGTCTTGGAAAACCTGGAGGAAAGCCAGTGAGAAAGCATCCAAATCAGATGTCCAAACTATCTAATCTGGGAAGTTTAAAAGGTGGCTGTTGCCCCCATGGCTCGCTCGTTAGTGGCACAACAGCAATTTGTGTCTAAAAACTGAACTAACTAAAAACTGGAATTAATCACATTATGAGTTCAAACTCATTCATTTTCCCACATGCCATGAAAGCCAATGAAGCATCTCAGATTTTCTAAACTCCAGTTCATGTTTAAAAACCATCTTATTGGAGAATCTGATGTAGAAATCAGCGGATTTAAGGATTGGTAAATGCACTGCACTGTGATTGTGAGAATAGTTTTGCAATCCTACTGCACTTGAAACATTTTGACACAAAAATCCCAGAGCTTTGAGATTTGTTCACTTCCCGTTCTTTCATCCCATGGTCCTTTGTGGGCATAAAAACACAAATAAATCTCTCATGTTGGACCTGACATGTATACACTCACCATGCTGCTCAGAGATAAACTGGGCCAACCTTTTAATCCCATTAGACGACACTGAATCTACTGGTAGACACGCAGTCTGGTGTTATTGTTATTACTGCGTTTCCCTCTGAGGTCATTGTGTTTGAAAGGTGTTTGTTCATAAAGCAAATACTATGGTCAAACTTAATGAGGTGTATGGCTGCATTGTGAAATCATGTACACCAGAATGAAATCAAAATACACAACATATGAGGAATGAACACAGAAAACCCACATGAACAGCAAATGAGTGGCAGATTTCAGGAATGTTTGTGAAGGTAGTTGATATGATTGATCTGCCCTCTGGTCTGTTGTGTGTGGGAACGGAAAAGTGTGAGACTGTTGAGTTCTGGTAAACAGAAAGGAAGAATACGTGTGGAAGACTGAAGGGGAGAACGTTAGGAAATCACATGGTCTGGACTGCTATATGTAATAAATGTCAACCATGATGAACAGCAAGGTGAGACTCTTTATCTTATAGGATCAGGCACCTGCTGGAAAAAAACAACAAATTACGACAGAAACACCACTGCACAGAGCATGCTGGGTTATGGAGATGTGATAAAAGTGATAAAAGCATCTAATAAATGATTTAAGGCCTGGATTTAGGTCCAACTGTTTGCAGTTCTTTGCATTCAAATAAATCTTGAGACTTAAAAACACCTTTAAATAGCTGATGGTAACATTGGTAGCATGTCCAATTTACTTTTGTTAGCATTAGCTTTTAAGTTCCATTTTTTAAACCTCGTTTTATGAAACATGGTCAGTACATCTTTTGTAGCCTCTATGAAATGGATTTGAAAATATTACAAAATACTCTCCATTTCAACTGAAAACTGATTTGGAGAAGATAGATGCATATTTTGAAGATTTTTTTTTTTTATGTTTAATTCAAATGTTTGAGAACCAGTCAGTGAATTGAACATGGATCAAATGGAGGTGAAGAGAACAAATAAAGAAAACAAATGGTTTTTAAAAAATCATCTTTTTAAGACTTTCGGCAAGTATATCTTATCAGTTCAGTCCTATAGCTGGGTTGCTTTGTCAATGTGTCCTCGGGAAAGACGCTGTCTGCTGGTGGTCAGGACGACCCAGTGGTGCCAGACTGTGTTGTGGTGACTCCAGCCTCTGACTGTCAGCTCCAGGGCGGCTGTGGCTATAATGTAACACACTGCCATCAGCGTGTGAATGTGTGTGTGACTGGGTGAATGACTAATGTAGTGTAAAGTGCTTTGGGAGTCCTGACAAGCTCTGTACAAGTACAGGCCATTTACCATTAAAGAGTCACGAGGAGCCACAAAACTAAACGGAAACTATAAATGTAGTAATAAGGACAAGGGAGATGATTGCAAACAAATAAAGAACGAAAAACAAATGCAAGAAAATTACAGGAAAGCCAGAAAAACCAACCCTGAGACAAACAGCAGGAGCTGAACAAACTAAAAGCTACATATGGGAGGAGTGATTACCGGAATGAGAAGCAGCTGGGTGATTAGCAGATTAAGAGCAGGTGTGCAAAGGTACTGATGGACTGGGGAGTTGAGGAAAAACAAGGACTAGCAACACAGGGAAAAATTAGACTAGAAAATAAACAAAAATGTAACAAATCAAAACTCAAGGAGGTTTAAAAAAAGACAATATACAATAAAGGTTCAAAAATACAAAGAACAAAAAACCCTTTAACACTGAAGTAAACAAAAAACATCAAATTGTTTTAGGAAAAAATATTAAACTTGAACAATTAGATTGTCTTTTAAAGTCAAAACAATAGATTAAAACTTAAATAATCGCTGTTAAAGACTTTTATTATTCTTCATTTTCGCAATAAACTCTGTGAACTCAGCACAAAAATGGAACTTGTGATAATAATTATATGATAAGTCATCTCCTGAGGAAGCCAGTCAGATCAGATAGACGTGATTTCTGTCTGTGTCGAGGATAGGAAACAGAGCTCATCTCTCAACCGCCACTTTGGAACAAGCTGCTCTTGAGCTGAAATCAGTTTTAGCAGCGAGAGAAGAGTCTGGATGTGGTCAAACGTGTGACGCCAGCTGAGAGGGGATCAAGGTTTGAGAAGCTTCCACATCCATCCTGCTGCATAAGCAAAAATATGTCTGGTCCAACAGATAATCCAGGACTCCAATTCATGTCCAATCACACACACCCACTCACACCAAGTGTGGCCAGATCATATGATTTCTCTGAGTGGGAAGAAGGAAATGGACCAGAATCCCTGCTCACTTAACTCCCCCTCACTACTACATCTGGACATGTCATTACACTCCATACACACAAAATATTATTAATGATAGTAGCAGAGGAAGGCAGAATTATTTTATAACACTGAGATTATATGCTCAAGTTAGATTCAGAAGACTGGGTCAATGAGACAAAGAAAACTTTTTCTGCTGAATTTGCATTTCCTGTTCTTTTGGTGAGAAAAAAATTAATCAGATTTTTATAAACATCTGCTTTTATGTGTTGAGGCTCAGGACTGATTCACAAAATGTAAAGAAGAAAATTCTGATTTTAAGAGAAAACGTCAAAGTTGTGTTTATTTTATGCTCTGTTGTTTGTAGGTTTTATGAAAAATTATAAATAAACTGATCAAAATGCATAAAAGACATATGTAGGGTGTTTTTGTTTCTATCATTAATTTATTATTCTTTCCTACAGCCTTCATTACTATGAAAGTTAGGTCATGACAACTTTAGCCACTTGTGGGCGACTGTGGATCGATGTGCTGTGAATCAGAAGGTCGGTGGTTCAATCCTGGCTTACCACAACAGTTTGAATCATCCTCAGGTAAAACACTGAACCCATGTAGCCCCACGGATCTGAGCCAGGCTGTGAATGTGTGTGTAAGTAAGTGGTTTGTTATAATTTGCAGTGTAAAGTGCTTTCAGTGGTCAAACTGAGTAGAAAATCGCTATATAAATGCTATCCAATGTCATCACTTCTAGTGACTTTTAGGACAGCCAATATCTACTTTATGAGGTTCACCATGTCTTCTTTTTTCAATAATTATAAGGGTTACTTCATTTTCATACATCTCCAAGTCCTTACTGAGGATTTGCTAACTTTTTTTTTTCCAGAATCAGCTTTATTGACCAGGATAGTGATGTCTCACAATCGAGGAATTTGACTTGGTTACAGAACCCGGGCAGCCTCTGGGAGGCACCTTCTTGCAGATGAAATGTGCAAACAGTGTGAAATATGGTTCAGACGAGGAGAAGGAGAGAGGAAGATAAAAACAACAGCTTTTCAGCTGGTCTGCAGCAGCAGGCCAGCTGATAAACGGTGGAAAAACCTTGCGCGTTACAGTTACACAATGGGAGAAAAAAGGAAACACGCAGGGAGGTGTGGGGACGCGGATCCTCTGCTATCTCGAGAGTCTCCGTCTCTGCGTGACTTCTTCACACTCAGCTGAGGAGGGAGGAGGGGGCAAGGTGAATCCAGGACAGAGAACAGCGAGGAGAAGCGAGCAGCTTCTGTATTCTTACTAAGAGATGGTCTGAGAAGTCCAAGGGCATCGTCACATTAGTTTGTTTCTGATTTGTTCGCCGCCTCTGCAGTCAGTTTCACTGGCTCCATTAATCCAAAGTTTCGAATCATGGCTTTTAACTCCCGTCAGCTCGGACCATTTTCTCGAGTGTGTGTTTCACCCCTCTAATGAGTTCTGCACTTGAAACCTGTCCCCGAGTGAGTTCATTCAGGCCTGGGGTGATCAAGTTCATGACCCAAGTTTGATTTTCCAGGAGGGCAGAGAGCTTGTGCTTGAGCTTGACACTCACCGGCTCTTCTATTTCCTTCATTATGCATTTAACCATCTTAGAGTCCATTCTTCACTGAATGAAAGTCAAGCCTCCACAGCAATTCAAGTGGATGAGGACTTCATCATGCTAAACCCACCCATAGATGTAGGTTTGCACAGTTATTTACATTATAACAATCTAGACAATAAATAATGCATATCCCACTATAAAAATCTGAGTTCAGAGGGAAGCTTTTAAATGGAATCCACCCATAGGGAGCATGATTTAGTTGGTTTTGATTGCCCTGCTAACAGCTAGCTGCTAGTCTGAGTAGGGTGACAACGTGCTTGCTGCCATTTTAAAACAACCCCAATCCCCAAAAGTATCAGCAATTTTAGTAAACATTAACAGACAACCTTGTTTTTAACCTTTACTGTCAGCTATGCCTTGATCAGGCTATCAGTTTACTCAGTTCCTACGTTTTTGGTGTTTTGTGAAAAAGATCTGTTCATATCACAAGCAGAACAGAATATTCCATGAATCTCTGAGCTGCATCTATTCTGTACATATTACATATATTTTAATGATTTTTATTTTTGCATTGTAAGCCAAAAAGAATATATTTTACTATTCGAGTCTCTCCATCCAGAGCCAAACATGTGCTGAAACATTTTTCTCTGTTTGCTGGTCTCGTGGTTTATGGGAACGCTCGTATTTCCAGGAGATTTGTTTGAGGCTTTGAGAAAACACTGGAAACACCTCGACTGGATTTTAAATTAACATGGAGCCTGATCAGAAAGCGGCGGGTGAATGTACTCGATAAGCAGAAAGTCCCACAAACAAGAGGCAAAAACAGCCGAGGAGGACGGGGAAGATGTTTAGGCGCCATGAAGATTGCCAGGTTCTGTCACATTTTATACACTGATGTATCATCGGATTTTAGTTTATGGATTTTTTTCCCCCCACACCAAAGATCCTGGCCCTTTTCCGCCTCCCATGTCATGTTCCCAAATCTTCACAGAAACCCGGCAATTATTAGACTTTTCCCGTAAATCATATTTTGTCAGAGTTGTCGCCACAGATCGAGCATTCAGCTACCGGCGACTCTGATATTACAAACAGGTTCCTGAGCCATTACCGCCTGTGGTGCTTTTTGTTTTTCATGTTCCACCCAGCTTTTTAACCATCTATTTCATGCCACTGTCAACAGACTGAGAGAAAAACAATATTTAAAAGATTTTCTGCAGTGATGAATTTGTGGATTTAGAATGGTTGGAAAAAGTTCCTTTGGAAGATAAACAAAAGAACTGAATCATTTTCTAGGTAATTTCAAAATAAAATGTGAGATCACTGGTTAAAAAGTATGCTTATTTTTAGTTGTGTGCACAAATAAACTGGGATTCTATGTTAGCTCGAGTTTAAACAAGTATCTATTAAAGTTTAAGACAGTAAAATGTGATCAGAGTTGGATAATTACAACATTTCACTCTAACAAAGTCTGCGCCTATATACATGTATAAAATCAACAGTTTTCTGAGCTTTATTTTGCAGACGTGGCCCTTTTTAAAGGGCTTTCCTTATTTTTTATCCACTTGCTTCCTCCAAAACACAATCCAAATACACATTCCATTTTTGATACACTGTCAGAGAAAATATTCAGCTCCTATCTTTTTCAGCTTTTTAAGTTTTCACCATTTTTCATTCACCCTTCTAGAATTTTTTTAACTGACAAGACTGGATTTCAAAGCTGTCCATCTTTTAAAAATCTTTGCTCAGGTGATCAAATTGAATCGAACATTCATAATGAGGTGAGCTCAAGACAAATAGATGGCTTAGCTCTGCCTCAGTGCGTGGAAGTCTTGGGATTTCCTAAATGTTTTTGAGCATGAGTGTCTTTAAGGGTTTTTGCAGATGTGTGAGACATATAATCCACTTCTGGCTTCGGGCATCTTGCCACTTGTGTCCTATCAAAACACCTCGTTCCACGTTCAGTCAGCAGTCAAATCCGATCACGCTCAGCCTCCATGACATATTCTCATCTGAGCTGAGATCACGTACAGCGTGCAGTTTGTCAGACTTTCAATGGATTGTGAGTAAAAAAGAAATACTGGAAGGGTTTATTGCAGAGTGAAGGATGGAAATAGTTTTGATTCTGATGAAAAATGTATGGAAAGAAATGAAAAATCTGTGCATGCAAATTTACTTTTAAGTACAACTTTGCAAACAAGTCAGAATTTTTCCATTTTTAAAATAAATTAGGAGATGCGTGGTTGCAAGAGCAAATAAAAGCAAATATGAATGTTTTTAACAGATTTTCCTGTGAACACTTAAGAGCTGCAGATGGTCCCAGTCCGGCCAGTTTCTCGTTTCTCTGTTGGCTGCCTGTCCTTATTTGTGTGTTTTTCAAACATGTATGAGTGCATCTATGAACAGGAAGATTACAGGAAATAAAAGCTGAGATTTGTCAGCTTTCCTGTTCATCCTAATTCAAAGTTTTAACAGGTAATCCTCAGCAGAACATTTCCCATGTGTCACACAGTAACATACTCCTGGTGGTTCTGATGGTGAGGAGTAATGTTTTTCAGCTTACAGCTCCAGGCAGAAACACAACTCAGAACCATGATCAGCAGAAAGTCCGCCGGCTGTTGCTCATTATCTCCGAGGCAGCTGGAGCGCCTCGCTGGGTCTGCTGCATGTTGTAAGTCAACATTCTGCAGGAATGGAAAACATTTCTACTTCATACCAAAAACAGCTTGAATACTTTTTGAATTCATAAACTCCAGACTCACTTTTTATTTGAAGTAAAACTTCACCAAATGCAATTAAAATGTTTTGGTATTTTTCCTTTGGAATCTCAATAAATTATACACTCAGCTGTCGGAAGAATAAAGGACGATCTTTAGTTCAAGGTAACAATTGTTCTGAGCATTTCCTGAAACTTTAAGGACAAGTAATTGCAAACAGATGGCATCTCTGACTGTAACTGCAGGGCTGGGATAACCCCCTTTGGGACCTTTTGTACAAAGAGGAGATCCCCTGCTGAGATCACAAGTTGAACGAGGACTTATCATGGAAAGAAATGTGTTTTTTTCCATGGTTGATATTTGGGTGTCTGAAGCTATTTCCAACTCATAACTGAAAGACAAAAAAAAAAAAAAAAAAAAAAC
>SSNR01000090.1:909324-943709 GCA_006937965.1 Callopanchax toddi | reverse complement strand
TTTTTTTTTTTTTTTTTTTTTTGCATTGTCTGCATCTTGATCTGGAAAGTTTCTCTTTTTTGAGGCTCTACGATCTTTTTTTGTGTTTCTTTCAGTAATAAAAAAATATTTTAAAAAAGTGTTTTCTACTCTTTAAAACATATTTAATTTAGCTTATAAGTCAATGATAAAAAATGGAACTGTCTTATAATTTTCTTTTTGTGTGACTTTCAGGGTTTCTCTAGTCAAGAGCAATTCATTATTATAAGTTGTTATAACAAGTGTAGCATCCATCCATTTTCTGCTGCTTATCCATGGTTGGGGTGTGGATTTACCGTGACGGATCCACAAGGGAAACCCAGACATCCCTCCTCCTCCTCCTCCTCCTCCCCAGTGACGATCTCCAGCTCCTCCTAGGGGATCCCATCATGCCAGAAAATACAGTATAATCCCTTCAGCACATTCTGGGTCTCCTCCCAATGAAATGTGACTGGAGAACGTCCAGAAGGAGGCAACAGGGAGGTTGAGGCCTGACCTTCCTCAGCTCACTCTTTTCAATGTGGAGGAGCAGCATCCTGACTCCTAACTCCCTCAGGAGGATGGAGCTCCTCGCCTCTCAGGCTGAGTCTGGACCCACTTCAGCTCCAGGATCTGGTTCTTTCAGTCATGATCCAAATCTTAGCTGATGGTTGGATTTTGGCAGCAAAACACGACAAATCGAGAGGTTAAATTACACCTGACAATAACAACCTGAGGTGTGAAATTAGTTTGAAAAGTGATGTGATGTCATGTGTTCTGATATGTTTTTTCTTCTCCCTGAATGTTTCCATTCAGATTTCACAATTTAAGTTAAAAAAAAAAACAACATGTCATGTATTTGAGATACTTCCTTAAGTCTTAACTGGGTTGATCATTCCATTATTTACAGTTAAATCATTTGTTTCAAGCTTAGAAATACCATCCACTGCACTGGTGTTCCAATGAAAGAGGCTTAGAATTCCATTAAATCTTTTCTGTTTTTGGAAATCTGATATTCCCAGTCCCTTCATGCCCTCACTGTTCACCTTTTCCATCACTAACATTACAACAAACCGGTGAACAGCATGTGATTTCTTATACCCAAGAAACCATTATGTGACATTAAAATGCTTTTCATTTTCAGGAGTAACTTGTCCTGACACACTGTAACAGCAGAGTGAAACCTGCAATTAAAACCTTGGTGGTATTTTCTGGCAGAACATCTGACATGCAGCACCTGTAAAAATACCTGTAATAACATCATCAAAAGCAGGCGGAGGCATTCCTATCTCTGCTGTGTGCAGAGGTATAAAACACGCACTCTAATTATTATTTCCCCCCCCCAAGTTCAGACACGCTTCGTGAAGGATGTTGTGTTCTTTTACAGCCTCTACAGGAAATGCAAAGTAATGCATGTGAGTGAGCGAAACAGGTAGAAATGTGCAGGAAAAGGTGTTTCCAGAGGGAATTCCCTCCTTTTTAAAGTTGACATGTGTTGCTGATTCACAGCCAGTAGAGGTCTTGGCAGCAAAATACAGAATGATATGATCAGTTTAAAGATGTAAAACTGGACGGATTTACTCAACAATACTTTGGAGGGGTTCAGAATTTAAAGTTTAAAGTCACAGAGGGCATTATGAGTGTGGATCAGGACATTTAAAGTGCTGTTTGAAGTGGACTAGCACTGCGGATGGTCGTGAACTCAAACAAGACTTCTAAAATTAAAGCCTGAATGTAATTACTGGTTCCTTCACTTTTAATTTTCAGATGCCTACCATGCGGTGGGCTTTCCTGCTAAACTTTCCATTTCTCGCCCCTCAGCTGCGCTCAACGCATTTATTTTTGGTCGCAGTCACAGAACCGGGCCCCTGATCCTCCTCTGATTGCTGGGTGCCAATCATCTCTGAGTTTTAACAGCTTGTCCCTATGAGGATGTGGCATCACCACAACAAAGGCCGGCTCCGCTGCTGCAGCTGAAACTCATGAGCAAAGGAGCCCCAAAGATGATTGCTGGGAAGTTTGCTGATTACAGTGTACACAACTCATATACAACATCATAACACGGCCACACATCTGCACTCTAGTTTTCATCTTTAAAATGTGTATTTGATGACATATAATAACATGTCATGCATTTGAAATATGAAATTGGTAAAAATGACATAAATCTTTCACTTTGATTCATTTACCACTGAAAATGTATAAAAGGAAATGCACTTTAAAACGATAGGATACATTTTTGAAGAACCTCAATACTCTGAAAGAAGGAAAGCACATCAGCAGTTCAGAGTTACATCATCACACTCTCAGGAAAGTACAGCCGAGAAGCAGAACATCATCTATAAAAAAATGTGTTTTTGCATAATATGTTAAAAGAACTTTTTTAAACAATGTGCTATAAAAGTATACATTTAAAATTTTGTTTTGCTGATGATTCTCGTCTAAAACACAGAAATGAAAAACACAAACTCTCAATGCTCTGGAGAGAAATCCTTGAAATCTGTGAGGTCTCTGCCACCAGATCATCAGTCTGCTGCAGGATTCTGAAGTGAAGCATGAATTAAATCATACGGCATATTTGTTTTAAAAGAACCTTTAAGTGAAAGGTGAAGTATAAATATTAGGGCTAAAAATATCGATTCATCAATGCATTGTAATTATTTATTTCTCAATTCAATATCGATTCATCACATTCTGTGAATCGATACAGCCCACCGGCCAGTAGGGGCGCTGTGGGCAACACTAGTGAGCGTTCAGTGTTGTAAAAGATGCGGAGGATGCACATTTTGTGCTTCTGTTTACATTTCTTTTATAACTTGAATGTATAGCAAGAAAGAAATACTTTCTACTATTACACACACTTTAGAGGTTTAAAAAAACACCTGTTTGTATTGAATACACGTACAATATTGTACAGCTTATTCTGCTAAATAAACCATGACAGGAAACGCTGGGGTCAGTTTGTTCTTAAACATTTGTAATACTGCACACATTATTGAAAAATATTCTTAGGTACTTAACTACTTGTGTATTTACTTATTATTGAATCGACATCGAAGCTAATAGATCAATATCGAAATCGAATCGAAGCCTGAAGAATCTAAATCGAATTGAATTGTGACATTCCTAACAATACCCAGCCCTAATAAATATGTAATTTAAATAAAGCAGTTCCATGTCCACCACATGCATTATTTTGGAGTATTAGTTTGTTTTCTAGTGTAAAACAAAATCAGAGTTTTCAAATCTTCAGATGTCACAGGAGGAGTGTTTTTCTTTACTAAAACAAGTCAATAACTGCAGGCCTTACTGGATAATCCTCTTTCCAACAACACCACCTATCCAATCTGGCAATGCAGTCCGTCTGCTCTCATTTACAACCCCAAAGAGAATCCTGGAACTGGCACAACAGACACATCACACTCTGATTCCTTTCATTTGTCAACACTGTCAGGTGGAAAAGCCTTCAGATTAACTTTAATACACTCAGGGAAAGTACATTAGAGGCTGGTAATAAAGCCGCTGTGTCTACAAAAACTGCTAACCCTACTTATGATGTGCTCTGTCCTCCAGACTGATCTGAATTTATTTAAAAGACACATTTGTAGAGGAACTTAATTATCTCCATCATATTTCAACTTTCAGACTTTTTTCCAAAACAAAATGGTTATAAGTGATTTGAGCTGGTAATCAGGACCTCCCGTATACTCAGTCTGATCTAGAATAACTTGGTTTGTTATGTAATAGCACAGAGATAGGCAGAGTTTTTGGCTGCATGAAGCTTTCAGCAGCACATTAGGTTCTGCTTCTTCTTTCCAGACAACACTCATCTCACATTAAGACACTGTGTGAAGTCTAGTCAGTGTGTTCCCCTTTAGAAAACACACATCACTCGTCCTGATGTCAGGGTTCAGGAAAAATAAAGACTTCACTCTGATTTGCTTTTGTAGCTGACAGAGGAAAAAGTAGAAAATAGATTTTCACTTCATCAGTTTGAGTAGTAAACTGGCAAAGTTACAATCACTACATTCTGGATTTTATTCTAAAATGTTAAACACTGGTGGAGATTTTAGATATTTAAAAAAAAAAAAAAGGGGGGGGGGGGGGGGGGGGGGGGGTGCAGATTGTAAAGAAAGCTAAGACCTAACCAGCTTGGTAGCAAATCTCAGAGTTTAGCTCAGATATTTTGCACAATGCTGCCATTCAGGCTCAAACGTGAGTGTATCCAATCACAGGACGCGTTCATGTCAACATCAGACCTGCTAGCGGGCCTCAGACTCAAGAGCTGATTGGCTGTCACAACTGACCGTGTCTGTCCACTTACAGCAGACAGGAGCCTGCTCTGCAGATTTCATACAACAGGACAACACAAGCTAGCTGAAATCTGATTGGATAAAAATCCTACCTTAGAATTTAAGGTTGATATAACATGACATTAAGAGAACAGACCAGGGAGAATCATTTTATTAAATAATATTTACCCCCCAAAAAATACATTTACTTTTCAGAGTAATTTTAGGCCAGCAGAGAAGGCCTTGCTGGCCCTGACGGCCCAATATATCAGGCCCTGGCTACACAGACTGTACAGAAGAGCACTAATAGTGTTGGTCTTTGCTTCACAATGAGAAATAATCCCTATTTAATATTATAAAATTTATTTTTTTTGTTCTTCAAAGACACCACCTAGTGTAAAGCACATGCTTCCATTTAGAGACATTCTGCGGGCATTAATTACTCCATAAATCTAGGTTGTGAAGTCACTGTGGCAGATGTGGCATGAAAATTCATGGCTGCTCTTTTTATTTGTTTTTCATCTGCTCAGTTGTGGGCTGATTAATGACTTATCCACAAGCTTAAAAGGGAAATGGTGCTGATTTTTACATTTATACTTTAATCAGGAAGTAGTTAAAGGTGTAATTCACTCACTTTTTATACTTTTGCCATGTTCTCTAGTGTAAATCAATGCCTTATGAGTCATTTTTATAAAGAAAAAATCTATGATGCTTCTATTCTCTGATGTAAAAGTTTACTAATTTGTAGGTCTACTTGAAACAGCAGGTTTCCTCATTATTATTAATGATATGCACAACCCTCGCTTCTGATTGGCTCTAGGTATTGGATCCTGAATGTGACAGTGAAATAACCTGGCAAGCCAGACTATATATGTAGATAAAACTGACTGTAGTTTACTAAGCTAAGGGCGAAGGAGAAATGAGAAGAAGCGCTTCCTCAGCGTTTGTCAATGAATGTTTCAGAATGGTAATACCTACATGTGAACTTACATTTCCTCCTAAAAGCTCAGAACGTCCTGCTCTTCCAGCTGAACCAAGCTGAAAGCTGACCGTAGGAGTTGCTATGTTAACATTAGCTTGTGTGGCTAACCACACAAAGACGTCAAAAGAACTCCTAATATCGCAGCAAAAATATGTTACAAACTTACCCAAAAGCTGCTCCTAAAGGAATTCTCCTCCTCTGTGCTAAAAAAAAACATTACTGTAGAAACTTTTAAAAATTTAGAAAATTTTAAAAATCAAGCCATATCTAGCCAGTGAATTATCCTGGCCTGGCTGTGGGGCGGGGCCAGCCAAGATGGGCCAGACCATGTATGCAAATTCACATTATGATGTAGATCTGCGACCAGATTCAAATCCTAGCGTTTCAACCTGAAAGAACTGCAAGAAGCCAAAGCTGGAGATGTATGTAGAAGACTGTTTTTATGTTCAGCCTGCATGAAAGGCTCAGGGTGACCTATAATTAAAAAAAATATTTTTTTTAACCTGGAAAAATAAGGTTTTTGAGTAAGCCAGACCTTTAAACAGAAGGGGTTTTATTTTTATTTTCTAGTGGCATCACACAATCTAAAGATGTGTGCAAAGACATCAGAACGCATTAAAACAAAGACTAACTTTCAGTCTTTCATATTAATCTGTCATCTGGATCCAGTCCAGTTCCAGGTTCTGGATCTGGTTTTGTTCTGGACTGAAGCTGGAATGTTACCTGACACCTACCATTGCAGTAGAGTAGAGTCACTGCAGCAGCCTCCACCAATCAGAAAGCCCCCCCTTCTCACTCCTCATGCTGTGGAGTGAAAGACTGGATCAGAATCAGAGGGAAAGTCACAAAGTGTTGTCTTACTGCCACGGCTTTTTGAATACATGCATAATTCATACATCAAATTGTAGGGTTTTTTCCTCATGTAGTGAAACTCTCATTTCTGTATGACTTATGGCTCTCTGAAAAAACAAATTACAATACTTCTCTTATAAAAAGACAGATTTTGGTATTTAGTTACTTTTTTATTTTGTGTTAAACCCCAGTCACCTAGAAATTTGTTTTAAGGGTTGTAACAACAGAACTCTATAATATACAATTTTTTAACCATTTGCACTGTTTGTGAGGTTCAGTAAGGATTTACCTGCAGTCATATGTTTTTGCTGTATATTACTGTGCTGGTCATGGTGATAGTAGACAGTAAATGTTAAATGAAGCTGCTGTCACAATGTGAAATTATTTCATTTTTATAAAACTAATGTTACTTCTTGTTTTGTAACTTCCAACAATCTTGGGTCATATTAGTTTTATGAGACTGTGAAATGGAGTATGCAGTACCATGGTCTCTTTATGTATCTAAAACAGTTCTGAACACACTTGTAACCATGCCTTGTTGTACAGTATGTCATTCATGTTATTGTTATTCTTATTTGTAAATTTAGATTTTGCTGTTTCCCACCTGCAACAAATGTTGCTGAGTATATAATTTACATTTTCACTAACATAACCAACATTTAATGAGCTGCTGATCACTTTGCTATCATTCTGAATGGGTCTTGTTGCCTAGCAACACCAATAGGCTACATGTTCCATGACTATCATTGCTTTTATTTCCAAAATCACATGTGAAGTGTGAGGAAAATGTTTTTTTAATGTATTTCACATATGTCACATGGTCGTTTCATTTGTTCTCACGTGTGATTTCCACATGTGAAGTTCATGTGGTTTTTCTGTAAGGGAAGAGAATAATAATAATGTGAGGTAATGATTACCTTTTCATTCAAACATCTTAAAATTTTTACACATTTTTTTAGTTTTGTGATTTTTAAAAATCTCTTCTGTTAAGTTCAGTGCATGAATCAACGAGACAAACTTGTGCTTTACCAAGTGGTTGATCTGCCAGTCAATGTCTTAGGTTACTTAGTTGTAATTTCCCTCATTTTATTCAGAATTTTCATCAATCCTTACCGATGCATTTCTCAGACTTTTGTCTCACAGAAACTACAGACCCAGACTCCCACAACAACTCTGATTTTGAGAGAACATTTTCCGAATTGCAGCTTTTTTGACCATGTTCAAAATTAAAGCAAAGACATGTTTGAAACTATTTAAAAACTCCGTGCAAGTACAACTTGTCACCAACCTTCACTGCCCAGTGAGGCACTGGTTTTGGATTTCACTGGTACAAATCACTCGTCCTGGTCGTGGAACTGTGGACCAGCTCTTTACCCTCGCTAGGGTGATGGAGGGGTCATGGGAGTTTGCCCAACCAATCCACATGTGTTTTGTGGATTTGGACAAGGCTTATGACCGTGTCCCCAGGGACACCCTGTGGGGGGCGCTCCAGGAGTACGGGGTGGATGGTCTTTTGTTAAGGGCCATTCAGTCCCTGTACCAGAGGAGTGTGAGTCTGGTCCGCATAGCCGGCAGTAAGTCGGACCTGTTCCCAGTGAGGGTTGGACTCCGCCAGGGCTGCCCTTTGTCACCGGTCCTGTTCATAACCTTTATGGACAGGATTTCTAGGTGCAGCCGTGGTGTGGAGGGGGTTGAGTTTGGTGACAGGAGAATCTCGTCTCTGCTTTTTGCGGATGATGTGGTCCTCCTAGCTTCATCAGGCTCTGACCTTCAGCTCTTGCTGGGGAGGTTCGCAGCCGAGTGTGAAGCGGCGGGGATGAGGATCAGCACCTCCAAGTCTGAGGCCATGGTTCTCGACCGGAAAAAGGTGGATTGCCAACTCCGGGTCGGGAGAGAGATCCTGCCTCAAGTGGAGGAGTTCAAGTATCTCGGGGTCTTGTTCACGAGTGAGGGAAGGAGGGAGCGGGAGATCGACAGGCGGATTGGGGCAGCGTCTGCAGTGATGTGGACGCTGAACCGATCAGTTGTGGTGAAGAAGGAGCTGAGCCGGAAAGCAAGGCTCTCGATTTACCGGTCGATCTACCTCCCAATCCTCACCTATGGTCATGAGCTTTGGGTAATGACCGAAAGAACGAGATCGCGGATACAAGCGGCTGAAATGAGTTTCTTCCGCAGGGTGGCCGGGCTCAGCCTTAGGGATAGGGTGAGGAGCTCGGACATCCGGGAGAGACTCGGAGTAGAACCGCTGCTCCTCCATATCGAAAGGAGCTAGTTGAGGTGGTTCGGGCATCTGGTAAGGATGCCTCCTGGACGCCTCCCTCGGGAGGTGTTCTGGGCATGTCCTGCCGGCAGGAGGCCCCCGGGTCGACCCAGGACAAGCTGGAGGAAATACATCTTCAGTTTGGCCTGGGAACGCCTGGGCGTCCCAGCTGAGGAGCTGGTGGACTTGGCCGGGGAGAAGGTGGCCTGGGCTGCCCGACTTGGAATGCTGCCCCCGCGACCCGGACCCGGATAAGTGGAAGAAGGCGAGACGAGGTGAGGCGAGACAAATCACGCTCTTTCGTGGATGTTTCTTAAGCTTCAAGTCTGAGCTTGTTACACCTTGCTGTCTCCATCTTCACATACAGCCCATGTCTGAAATATTTTGTTTTTAAATACAACTTTGAAGTCTAATTAGATTTTCCTGCTTTCAAAACTTTGGAGTTCCAACAGACTTGGCCAGGCTGAAAAGCACAAAAACAACCGAGAACAGAGAATAAATTACATCTGGAGTGATGTGAGAATCATAAAGAATGACGGATTCTTTTTTTTTTTTATTTGAGATTTGCATCTGGTGAACATCTGGAGTTTTTGAAGATTTTCTTTTTCTCAATATAAAGTCTCCTGGAACTGGATTAAAATACTGTCAAAGTTCACATGTAGTGCATTGCTTTCACAGCGTGAGCGCGGCTGCGTCGCCAACGCTTTGAATGGTGAATTTGCTGAACGTCTCTGGGGTTACGTTACTCATCAGATCTCATATTTCAAACGCCCCAAAAAGTCAATAAAAGATCTTCATGGCGTGTTACATTAAACGGATTGTTCTGCATCTGTTTCCCTGTTGCACAAACATCCACGCTTATTATTTTTGCATGACGACGAGCAGATTAATGTCAAGTGTTATCTACCTGCACTTCCTGGATGCTAATGCATTAAGTGGACCAGGGCAGATGGTTTTAACTAGTCACATCTGGATAGTTAAAAAATACGCTACGCAATACAGCTGTAGTAAAGTGAGACACGTTACGTCAAATATTGGAGCATTTCCACAGTAGATGAATTCAACTAATTGGACACAGTTTGCACATTGCAATGCATAATGTTAGAGGTGTGGCACTGAGATTTCAGTTTGAAACCCAGCTGTCATCAGAAACTGGGTCATGGTAGAGACATATAACAAGGGAAAACATGAGCGCAGTGCAGCAATTTTACATTTAGATTTAGAACATGTTGTTTTTAAAGGGAGACTCTGTTTTGTGTCTTTCTCACACTGATAAATGTGCAAACAGTCCAGCGAGAAGGCTAACTAACACAAGCTTGTCTGAGGACAAAGCAGCTGAAACAACATGGCTGTGACTGGATTTGTCGTCCAGTTGTTGACGCGTCCATCCATGTGCTTTCTCGCACGAGTTACCTGAAACTGTTTTCTGATCTCAAAGAAGAAAGAAGAGAAAATAAGTTTTAACAAGGCTTCTAACAAATCGAAAGCATTTCTAAAGGTCAGAGTGTTTGTTCACAGCGAGACAAGCTGTTTACAAATGGAAGAAAGTCTGGATTCTTCCTGGAAACGAGCGTCCATCTGCTCGTTGGGTAAGAGCAGATGGTTATTGATGAGTCCACTTAACAGACCCGTATGCATTACCAAAATTACCAAAAACAGAACATATTGTTTTGATGTTTCAACTTTGTTTGAGGAGGGAACAAAAGACGATGATCTCATAGAAACATGGCGGAAGGAGCATCATGATGTGGGTCATGAGCAAATTTAATAAAGGAAAAAACCTAAATAATCTGAACACTAGCCTCCATACACAAACACTCTTTAGATGCATTATTTTTGTGTAGAAATTGCAAATATTTTAATCTTTTTCTTGCCAGGAGCAAAATGCATTCATTCTTACATTTTTTCTGAGCTTTAAAATGACTATTAGACCATTTTCCTCATTTATGTCATAAAAATAAAGGTTTTCTGAATGTTTTGCATCTGGTCCACAAAAGGCCTGTTTGCTCTTTTGGATACAATTTAAAAAGAAATTACATTTTTCTAAGATGCCAGCTACAGTATTTGAGATCAAAGAGTACAGTTAGACTCTGCACCACACAGTACCTGAATATGACATTTTGAGAGCTTCATGGCCTTTTTTATTAATGCTTATGAAAAGATTTATGCAGTCTATTACTCTCAGAGCCTTTGCCACGTTTCAGTGAATGAAATACACTCATCTTACAGAGATCAGACCACACAACGGCTTTGAATCAGCAGCTCCAAACAATCTGTGTATTCAGCTGAAGAATTTAGAAATCAAACTTCAGCCCGTCTCTGATTACAGCTCCAATTTTGAGCCATAATCCGCTCCTTCCTCTGAAATCCCTTTGCTCCTTTGGGAAACCAGCTATCAGAATGTTTTATTTGCAGTAAACAAAGTCCAACCATGTCACTGTACTCAGCTGCAAGCAAATAAACCAATCCCAAGGGCTCACTATGTGGTGATATTCACTAAAACCACAACACCATGAGCCAGGGCAAGTTCTTTATTTATAAAAAGGCCTGTAGAGGCAGCTACATCCTCACCACAGAGTGAGTGAATCTAATTAAACAGCACCAGGCCTTGAAGTCAAATATCACACTGATTTACACAAAGAACCACTGGAACATCATTTATTTCATATAACAAGTCATAAATCCTCTCTTTGTTGGGCATAAATATTTGTGGCAACTTTCAGGAACACTGCAATAATGTGAGCTCAATATTTTTACGTATCCGCCCCCTGGAGTCACAACATTACCTCCGTTGTTGTAGAATATACAGGAACTAATAGTTCTATCATGCTGAGTTATATCGCTGACCATATTGTTAATGTCGACTTGTGAAGGTTTATAACCAGATGTAGAAGATTAATACGTACATATAAGCTATGATCTTCAGCTTTGTTTGCCATCAGTTGCAAGTTACAAACAATATTAGAAAACAGAGAAAGTATTTAGAGTAGGGATGTTTGATATTATCGGTCTAACGATAATATCGGCCGATATTGGCATTAAAATGTAATATCGGTAAGTATCGGTATCGGTTTTTGTAATGATGACACACATGACCTTGACATACCATGCACATACTGTATCATACATCAAACTGTTCAACTACTTCTCCTCTCTCCTAAAATGTCAAAAATATAACAAATCTGATGTATAGTTTTTTAGATATTTTTATTTATTTGGCACACCTTGCATGTTTTTGAATGAGGACTACCCCGCTTATATCGGTATCGGAAATTAAGAGTTAGACAATATCGGATATCACTTAAAAAAAAACCAATATCAAGCCTCCCTAATTTAGAGCAATGAGATTTAAAAATACTAAATGCACGACATTAGACGTGCAAGTTTACTTTACATTTTTCATAAATTTCCAGAAACATCTCTAACCTATAACACCAAATGTGTCATTTTTGATACAATTTCTAAGTTTATGAGAACTCTGTCTCTTGAACAGGATTAGTACATTCCTAAAATAAAAAAAATTAAAAAAAAAACATGCATTGAGCTATATGCATTTTTTTCCCCTCTGGTGGAGAATTTAAGTAATTTATTTAGTTAAATTGTTTTATGATTACACAAAAATATAACAGAAAATTATATGATTCAGTAGACAACAAAGATTTAAATTTTCTTAAAAATTGGGAGTTTTACAATTGTTATTTTGTGTGACACAGCAACATCAGATGCTCCGTCAACAACCTAATTATCTTTAAGTGGAAAACGCTTCTATATTTAGAATTTGAGGTTTGGTTGTTCTAAAGATGACCAAAGTTCAAATGTTTTGATTGGGACTGTTAGCCTCCTCTCTGTGCAAACAAGCTGAGCTTTTAATGTGGTGAGCTCCTCAGAGCGGGCGGCACAGCAGCTGGTCCTGCCTCGTCCAGAGGGATGGAAAATGTCTGTCGACAGGCCAAACCTCATGTACAGCCCGAATCCCCAGACTCCACTGTAACGTCGTCGGTCGCAGATACAGAGGATTAACTTACATGTGCTCGGTCCAGACCACAGAGCTGATGAATGAACATGCAAAAACAGATCCAAGACCAGTCTGGAGGAACTCCTTCCTTCTTCATGATAAATGATCATCACATTAGGAATGTTATTTTGCACCTGGGTGACTGCAGGCCATGTGAAACCTGATCAGCTGCCATGCCAGCATCTGCAACTGTTAACTAAATTGCTGGGCAGACAGGGAGAGGATGCAAATTTCAGGGTTCGCCTTTTCTCCGTGAACGTGGGATCTCTCGAAACCCCTTGCGCCGCCACAACAGAGAGCTGGAAGGCCACAGATCCCCTTTGGTTTGGTTGCTTGTATGGATGCACGTCCCTTATATAGAAGTCGGGAATGAAGAATTGCAGGGGAGGGGTCTCCCTCCGACCATCATTATAGAGTCTGATAAACAACCAGCCTCAAGCTGAACACCGTCCCACTGGTGTTTGGTTTCTGATATCCAACATGGAGGAAGTCTTTCAACTGTATATTAGCTCCTTGTGACAAAAACAGTGAAATCCCACAACTGGATCCAGTTTAAAGATGTTTTAGTGAAAGGATGATTCACTCCAATTTTTAATGTTTCTTTTACTCACAGGGGGAAAAGAACAAAAGCGAAGCTTCTGGAAAAAATTTGAAGATTTGAACACTTGATTGTTTAATGACATTCCTACTGCCTTTAGAAGCTTTTCTACTTGTTTAGCCGAATTGATTAAAAGTTTTTCATCCTGTTTACCACCCAGAGAGCAGTGACAGCATCTGGGAGCATGACTCAAATGATGTCAGCATGTTCAGACAAGCTTAAACCAGCTGACATGCTGGTTGACCCTCTGGCATAGGGCCAACTAGGGAGTTGTAAGAGATTTTTAAGATTATTAGATTATTATGGGAGGCACCTTGAAGCTTAAGGCGCAAAAAATCTGAAGGTATGCTAAAAATGTCTTTGGTATTAGAATCTTTTTTATTAAAATTTAGCAAAATATTTACATTTCTAGAACATTTTGAATTATTTATGAGAGCAGACATGCAGTAAATAAAGACAGAAGCTCGTATGTGTGCTTGTGTGTGTTTTCTGCAGCTTCCAGATGTCCCAGATGTGTTCAGGGACACGGAGCTTCATGTGGCCTGTGGTTTTGAGGCTTAAAGGATGAAAATGACATTCGAGTGTCCACCCACGTTTAAACAAACCTGCATTATCCTCGTGATCTTTAAACATGGAAAAAAATACAGAAAATAGACAACTGGGAAATGTTTTAATTAAAAACACAAGATCGGTTTAAAATGTTCTAATAGAAACAACGGAGGACCAGGGCCGCAACAGGATTTAAAAGAAAAAGTGACTGGAGGGTTTTTATTTATTAAACATGGTCTTGAACTCTGATTCTACTAAAAGGATCCAACATGATTCATCTGAAGGTGATCACATCTGGAAGCAAGTCTGCTTCAGAGTCTTTCCAAATCATCATTTAGAGTCTAATGGTTTCATAAGACGTTTAAAAAAGAAAAAGTCTGAGTGTTTGTGTGAACGGCGTCTCATCAGTAAGCAATTAAAGAGGCGTTCCCTGGTGTTTCACTGATCTGGAGGTTTGATAACCATCCTGCAACCAGATTCTGACAGAGGTAAGCAATTAAAGGGGAAAACCTTAAGTCATTATATAATCCTGTTTATCCCAAAATTCTAATTACAGTGTACTGAAATTAACTCTCCCGGCGAGGTTTTTAAACATGTCACCTGAAAGAAGTCGTCTGTAAATTTTTTACAAGGCACTTTATTTTATTGTTTGCCGTTAAAGAACCGAACTGGTGAGTTCAGGGGGAAAATATCTGCAGAATCAGGAAGAAAAAAAATGTTGCTCGTCTTTTTGTGTGTGTGTGTGTGTGTGTGTGTGTGTGTGTGTGTGTGTGTGTGTGTGTGTGTGTGTGTGTGTGTGTGTGTGTGTGTGTGTGTGTGTGTGTGCATCCTTCAGTTATGTTTTGAAGTTCTGACTTGTGTAAATCAACAGCTTTAGTTAAAAGCAGGAGCAAAGTGACCCTGCTGCTCAGTGAGAGGAATGAACTGTTTTACCTCTAAAGACAAGTTCAGTGAGATTTATGTGCACCTGCTTGTGAGGAGGCACCAAAGTCTCTGTAACTGCACATTTAAGTGTCTGTTTAGAGTAATTTAGGATTCCAGGAAAGTTGACCCCTCTACCCCCCAGATGCTCTTATTTTACGCTTGAAACAGTTTTTCTAGTTTTGTTGAGTCAAAATGTTTTGTTTTGGTTTTTTTTTTTAAAGGAAATGCTGATGCAGAACAAATTTTGGGATTTTAACAAGCAGAACAGTGATTTGTATTCTATATTTCCAGTCACAAACAGCCTCAGGGAAAACCTGGATAAGGTTTAAAGTGTTGACAGGTTGCAGAGCAGCAGGACATTTTCTGGACTTTTGAAAACTCGTCAGCAGTTTTAGAGACCTGATAAAGTACGAGTACCTTCGGTGTTGTCTGAGCTCAAATCTCTGCTATATATTATTTTTTTAAACAAACTAAAAGTGATTCTGGAGTCTGTGCAGCAGATGAACACTGACACCTGCTGGATACACCCCCCCCCCTTCAGCCCCGCCCTCCATGACATCATACACACACACAAACTAAATCCAAATTCCACTTTTTCTGACATTAACATTGAATGTATTGATTCAAAACTCAACTAAAACTCAAAGTTATAACTGTGGTCTGACATTTTTACTCTAATAAGTTTATGTTTGTAAATATAGTGTTGTTAAATGGTTACGTTCATGCTTCTATTTCTCAGAATAAGCTGGTTTTTTTCTCCTGTGGAAGCTGGACCAGTGTTTCAGAGTAAAATCCTGAACCATTTTTGCTCCTGTACATGATATTCAACACTCAGAACAACTCTAAAAACACACAATGTTGTAAAATGCACTCACTGGTCACTTTATTAGGTACAGCTGTTCATTTTGCTTAACACAAATCGGCCAATCACATGGCAGTAACTTGATGTATTTAGGCATGTAGACGTGGTGAGGATGACTTGCTGAAGGTCAAACTGAGCATCAGAATGGAGAAGAAAGAAGATTTAAGTGATTTTGAATGTAGCATTGTGTTGTGTTAGTCAGAGCTACTGGGATTTGCACCCACAACCATTAAGCGTTTACAGAAAATGATCCACAAAAAGAGTAAACATCCAGTAAGCAGCAGCTGTGTGGATGAAAATGTCTTGTTCGACTTCAGAGAAGAATGTGTGAACTGGTTTTAGATGATGGAAACCAACAGGAGCTCTGGTTCCAACCAGCATGTATGGAACACCATCTCTGAACCACAACAGGCTGAGCAGATGGACTACAGCAGGTGTTTCTCCTGTCAGAGCAGGAAACTGAAGCCATAATTCACATAGAATCACCAGAACTGGACCAGAAGAGACTGAAGAAACAGTCTCAGTTTTAGCTGCAACAGCCTCCACAGTCACCAGATCTCAATCCAGTCCAGAACCTTTGGAAAGTGGTGGAACTGGACATTCACATCATGGATGTTCAGCTGAAACATACAGCAATGTGATGCTGTCATGTCAGCATGAACCAGAACCTTTATGGAATAATTCCAATACCTTGTTGAATCCATGAAGAATAAAAACTCATCCACTGATCCGCCTTCTTGCTACTTTCTTCATCACATCACCTCCTGATCCATTTAAGCGTTCCTGGTCATCTTCTCCTCCCACAAAGACTCTCCCATGTCTCTCCCTTTTGCCTAATGAGCTGTCTACATCCCTCCAGGCAGCCACTCTGACCTTTGACCCCTTTAAATGTTTAAGAAACAAGGAATAACAAATAAAAACCTCTGTAAAGTGACACATTACTCACTGTGGTGTTCTACTGCACCACCAGACAGTCAGAATCACTAATTTTGCCTGACTTTATTATTTTGCGCCGCCACTCCAGAGCAATCAAACTGTCAGAGGGAGATTTAATATGTTTACATATTAGGAAAAACAGCTTTCCCCTCCACTGTCAGCATCTGCAGGTTAAACTTTATAAACTGCCTCAAAACAGTTTGTTTATCTGACTTAAACAAACGTTTCAGGAGGCTTACTGACATCCTGCCTTATGGGGGAGGGAGGCGAAAACACTTCTGATGGAGACAGCTTCTGGTCACAGCTTGCAATAATCTTCCACAGATGAAATTGTGGTCAATACACTCTGAGGCAACGATAGCGTTTCATACTTTTGAAGCTAGCTGACAAAAGCTGCAATGTGTCAAACAGGAACACAACACTTCCTACAACAAGCTTCAAAGTAGAGCCACAAATCAGAATTAGAGATCATGTCCAGGCTGTAAAACGAATGAATTTAGTATGAAACTGAGATGATTTTATTTAGTCTGCATGAATACTATAAAAATAGTTAGACTCTTTGACATGAAGAAGAGAAAATGTCCATATTTGGGGTTGAAACCTACAAGTTTTATGAGCAAAGCTTTTCAGGAGATTCTGCAGATCCTCCAGAGGAGACGTTGTCTGCACCGTGAGAAATGGAATAAATTGGCCAACCATAAAAGGGACAGGGGTGGTAAATATTTCTAACAATTTGTTCTACCAACTCCTGGGGACCAGATGTTTGGTTTTGTTTTCCCCTCTTCTAAAATTAACTCTGAGAAAGCTTTTTACGAGCTCATGATTATAGCTTCAGCCCAGTGAGCCACTTTAACACTGCAGCCTGGAGGCGAAAATGATGCAATTAGGAAATTATCTGATTTATTTCTAAAGTCAAAAGAAAAAAAATGGTGCTTTTAAAATTTTAAAATAAATTGTTTAAAAAAATGGTTGATTATAAATGAAACCCTATGATAAATGGCATCCTGTATATTTAGGAGCAACGTCTCTGTTTGCTATTATAACTACAACCAAATGTAAATGAAAGAAGAATAGTTCCAGGTTTGTCGCTGGTTTGTTTTGTATCAAATGTTGGGTTTTATACATTTCATCACAATATGAGTTTCTTACAAGTGAAAATAAAAAATAATGGCAAGAAAGCCAAAGTCATTTATTACTGCAATATTTGACTATGAAGAAAAAATAAAAGAAAATTCCAGATAAATTAGGATTTTCTTACATTTGGTTGGATAATAAATATAATAATGGAGACTCAAATATGGAGTTTAAAACACAAACAGAAAAGTAAATTATTTAATGAATTTACTTTAAAGTTTTTAGAAAAAGTATGCAGAAAACCCAGAGACAGAACCAAGTTATTTGTGAGTTTAAAATGCAGCAAAGACATAAAGGAAAGCTTTATTTACTTCATGAACATGAAGAAAAACATTTGTGACATTATTTTATTAAATCACTCCTCTGTTTAAAATGAATCCTTTATTTCAGTTTGGAAATGTTGAGTTCATTTGCAAACTGGTGTAAAAGTTTTCTCTCTGAAATAGAGCTAAAATATAAATGAAGTTGCAATTTTCACTTCCTGTTTTATTTTGAAATCCATCCTGCCACTCTTCATTTCTGGTAATACTTGTTTGTTCCACACCTGTTTAGCATTATGCTAATCAGCTCATTGTTTTTTCTACACACCTGCCTGCCGTCACAATTAACCAGCTTTACACTAATCCCAGTTTGGTGGTTTTCTTTGAGACCGTCTTGTTTCACAGAGAAGGAATCCATTCAGGCTTTTTCCTCATTCTTGGATATTTCCTCTCACATCATCGTTTGGATGTTTTCTACTTCCTGTCTATAAGTTTGCTTGGACTGATAACCAGTGATTGACCCCTGCTCTGTTTATTAAACCTCCTTTCGTTTATGACCAAACAGTTTCCTTTAAGACATTTTCTTTTCTCTTCCTCCATTCATTCCATGCTAGCTCTGGTTATGAACACGATAGCCCTGTTTTCTTTGTCTGAATTTAAATTTAGCATAAAGAGTATTTCAACAACCCTGTTTTGCTTTGTTGAGCAGCATACGAGCTATAAAAATCATTATCTAAATTCTGATTAATAAAGTATTTTTGATTAACAAAAAATTTAAACTGAAACAAAAACGAGAAAATCAAGAAACCAGTGGGGAACTGGTAAAAGTCCCAAACCTCAGTGATGTAATATATACAGAATTTCAGTGTGCGTCTGTGCAGCACAAACAAAGTTTTATCCAAACAGTCAATAAAAAGTCTGAGAACTGGACCTGCTCCGGCAGCCAGTGGGGGATGAAGAGGAAGTGCTGAGTCGACACACTGCTGTGTTGTTGTAGTGGAGAAATATGACGAGCGGAGGGATCTGTCACGCTGAGCCTGTTTTTAATGAGTGGAAAACGGAGCCTATAGTAGCTGAATTTACATGAAGGTTGGAAATAAAAAAAATAAATCACAAATCCTGATGCTGCCAGTGTTCAGCAGAGACTAAACGTTAGAGTAACAACTTTCAACACGAGACAGAAACAGCGCCGTGACTTCATTCAGGGGAGTGAATTCATCACCTCACTCTGGAAACATTTAGGTGATTCTGTCTTCTACATCAGCACCTTGTTCAACATGTGTTAAAATAGGGCTGAACTCACTCAGGCACATGCTTTGAGTCCAACCTGAAGACTTGGTGAGGTAGATTCTGTTGGGCTGCGCTGACGTCATGACTTCACCGTTAGATCAAGCTTTTCTTTTTTTAGTTGATGAGAAAATGTGGAATCCTGTTAACCTCATCATGATGTCAGACCACATTCTTCACAGTACAAACAAGCTGATCTGATCAACAAAAACACAACAAACAAGCACACGAGGAATTCAAAAGTATTTACATTTCAGTCTGATGCAAGTACATATTTTGCAAATGTGCTCACCTTTTCTGTTAAAATTGATTAAGTACTGGAAGCAACCAGAAACCGGACAATCAGATGAAGATAGTGATGTGATTCCTGAGAGCAGCTGGGCTGACTGACAGCTGCAGCAGGGCAGGTGAATTATAACTTAAGGGCAGGCTACATTCACACTGCAGGTCTTAATGCGCAATTTAGATTTTTTGTTGAGATCATGTTTATTTCTGTGGTTGTGAAGTAGTGATGTCACACATAGTGACATTCACATAGTAAATATGGATGCTACTTATTAGCATGTGGGTATCAAATTCTAAAGTTGACACAAAATAGTGACCCACTGGATAAAGGGAAGCTAATAACTTTACTGAACTAATAGCAAGAATACAACAACAACAAAATAAAGTATAGAGAACCTTACAATACTTATATAAATGAATTAGATAACACATGCAAAAACTCACATATATGAATTGTTTTCAGAGCCTAACAGAGTCTGATACTGATTTTTTACAAGACATAGTGTTTTATTAACACATTTACATTTATGAATATAAAGTTTGGTCATGGGATTATTACCAAATTTATTATAAAAACAAATAATTTATCATCCTTTTTGGAGATTCTAAAAAAAACAAGAGTAAAACATTTTCCCATCATAAAGAAAATTCCTTCAAAATATTGTTAATATTAAACCTGCTAAACTCCTTCCACAGAAGAGCAGAACCAAAACAGATGGGCCAGTTTCTGGATGATCCCCTCATGAGATCTGACCACTTCCTGATTTGTGAAGCATGTCATGTCAGAGGAAATGCGATACAGTTGATTTGAAAACCATCGGATATGATTTAGGACCACATATTAAAAGTGACCTGCACTGGATTTGAAAGAACTGGATTTGTGTCGTTCAGACTGTTAGGATGTTGGCAAAAATCAGTCAGATTTGGGTGACATCAGCCTGCAGTGTGAACGTAAACTGAATGCTAAACCATGTTCAAACCATTCACTGGTCAAAACAAACATTTCCACATATCTTCAACTCTAAACTCTAATAAATCCAGAAACTGTTTAAATTCCAACAATTCTTTCCCCACTAATCATCTTTAACCATGATGACCTTGTGTATTTTAGTGACGTTTTATTTTCTGTTTCAATGCAAATTGCTTCTCCAAGGAAAATAACTTTGTTTCCTCATTATCAAGTGAAACATAATATTAATAATGCATCAGTTTTATATAGCGCTTTTCTAGGTCACTCAAAGACGCTTTACAGAGTTGCATTATTCATTCACACAGTCATTCTCACCGGTGGTGGTAAACTATGACAGACGTCTGTAGTCACAGCTGCCCTGGGGCAGACTGACAGGGGCGAGGCTGCCATTCTGCGCCATCGGCCCTTCTGACCACCACCAACATTCACACAGCGTCACACTCACATTCACACAGGCAAGGTGGGTGAGGTGTCTTGCCCAAGGACACAACGACAATCTAACCCAGCCAGAGCTGGGGATCGAACCGGTGACCCTCTGGTTACCAGACCGGCCACTCTCCCAACTGAGCTAGTGCCGCCCCCAACATGAAACTTGAGTCGAGTTTTAAAACCGAAAAAAAAAACCTGACAAAAAGAGAAATAAACGATGGGAAAATCTGAAAATATTTGAAGATTTTACTTTCTTTAGTGTTTACTCCATTCATCTGTCTGAGCCTGCTTTAAAGGGACTCACATTCAGGAAGTTTGGACTTTAAAGAAGATTTAAAACGCTGTAGCTTTCACAAACAAACACTAACAGTTTGATTCAAGCATCCTGTTGGTGTCCTAAGATTCTGGGAATGTTCTGTTTAGTCTGAACTCTGCTGAGGTCCTGGAGCACAGAGGACTACATCAGTAAAACAGCATTTATTTTAATAGAAATGTTAAACTAATTCAAAACATTGCTGTGGTAATAGGGAGATGCACTGTGACGGGAGAACAAAACCATCTTCTGTCCAGATCGTTCATCCTGAGGAGCAATGTGGTCTTTATGCTATTTTAGAGACACAAACGTTACTTTAAAATTTGCACAGCACATATTTTTAAAATGAAATAAAGCCATAAATGTTGAGAAAAGGCCTGCTCTCTCTCTCTCAGTTTGTCGCTGAAATCTTTACATGATCATCAGCTGAAGGCTGACATGATCCCTGAGACCTGAGTGGTTAAAACGATAGACGAGAGGAAATCCTTCCACTTTGTGTGCATCTGCACTACAGCTCAAGGCCGATTTATGATCAGACAGAAAAGAACAGAAAAATACGATGAACAGACAAAAGTGTTACAACAGGCTGATTTTTATCTCCATGAAGAAAACGAAACCTTCGGGTAATCTTTATTTAGATTATTTGAAGAAGTCTAATCTCAAAACCGTTCCTCCTGAAAATCCCTTTCTCCCCCAAGAACAAGAGGTTTTATTTGTCTTATATCTGATTTCTCAGGATAATAAACCTTCATTATTTTTCTTTTCCTTTCAGCAAACCCAGAACAGCCTTCAGCTCAGCCTCATGAGACCACCTGAGTTGATTTTTACAGGATTGTAATGATTCTACCAGGGAAGATGTTCACCTGAGTGTTCAACAAGAAAAGGAGGGTTGATGTTAGGATGAGAGCAAACACTGTCTGTGAACATCATACTATTAGAGAAAGTCTCCCTGAGTTTGTTAGAGCTGATGCAGGATGTTTGATTCATAAAGATTTATGATTATTTAGTAGATTTACAAAACAACATGTCAACGTTTTCTTTTAAGCCTCCATTAAAAATACTGCTATGAAAACTTAATTAGAGTATGTTGGATTGAATTAAACGACAGCTCTTATATCAAAATAGAACTTTATTTCATTAAAATGAAATAAAGTGAAACTATTTTTTAAGATTTTGCTTATAAACTTGTGAAATTCTAAATTCTTTAGTGATCTGTTGTTTTTATAGTAGCCAGACATTCTTGTCATTTTTAAAGTGGTCCTAATTGAGAGTTTTCCAGACTTTTTGAATATCCTTCATTCATTTCCTCTACACGTCAGCTGCTTTTTCTCTCATTTTCAGTTCAAACTTAAAGATCTTCAGATCGGCTGAACTCTGATTTATGAATCATCCTGGTGGAAAAGGGCCCAGCATTAGTAAAAGACTATTCTGAAGTGAGAATCTTTGATATTTCAGTCACAAAACACTCATTATTAGATTTTTCTTTTGTTAGTTGATTCAATAAAGCAATGCCAGAGGTAGTTCCCAAAAAGCTATTAGATAAAAACTTGGCCTAAAGGTGTCAGGCCCATATAGTTAAAAAACAACATGACTTTCAGATATCCCTGCAAACTTGTCAAGTAAGATGAATAAGTGAAAACGCAACTAAAGTCTAAAGACAAACTAAAGAAAAGAAGTTTGGAGCATTTTTTTTTTTATCAATACCTCTTCAAAAGACTGCATGATGGTCTGACTGCTTAGAATCAAAATGTAAGTAACTGATGGGGGTTTAAAACTTTTGAACTTTGTAGATAAAGTCAGATGTTTGGTGAACAGGTAACACCATGGGAAGAGCAGAGGGGCGAAAAAACATTTAAAAAACCCAGAGTGAAAAGAATATTGGAAATATTTAATCATCTGGAACATTTATAGCCACCTTATCATTAAGCCTTTTTACGTTTTTCTAACTTTTGTCTGTTGCAGGAATACAAGAACATTAAGAAAACCAACAGAACAAAGAAAAACCCAGCAGATTGTCCCTCAGACCTCTACAGACACCGCGTGTTTGAGATGCAACACAAAACGGACACAGAGGCATGTTCAGCCGTCAGTGGTTGGAGAAGTTAGCCAGACACAACACACACACACACACACACACACACACACACACACACACACACACACACACACACACACACACACACACACACACACACACACACACACACACACACACACACCTCACAGCTGCAAGGTCAGCACACCAGCATGTGGTCTGAACGGGAAAAATGGAAAAATTGCACGTGCAGGAGAATACACACACACGCGCGCGCACACACACACACACACGCACGCACACACACACACACACACACACACACACACACACACACACACAGAAATTTCTGGTTCATGTTCTCATCACTTCTTGTCACCAGAGAAGGAAAAGGAAGAATGGAGAAAAGGTTGAGGCAGTCAGGCTATATGGAGTTAGGCAGTTACAAGCTTTGGGGGCTGGATTTTCCATGACTTAACGTCAGACTCAGCAGCTTCTGGTCTTCACCATGGAGGCTCTGCAGGGTCTCCTGGAAAGAGGAGGCCTAAAACAGGGAGATGGTGGAGTGAGTCTGACTGATAGAGCTCTTCCCTGGAGTTCAGGAGTCCAACTTTTATTCGTGCAGAAGGAGGAGGTCTGATGCCATAATGGCCAAGAAAATATGGTGCTCATCAATCTTCAGTATCTTCAGTCTTCACTTGCTTCGTGTTTTTTCTCCTTAGTCGTTTTTATTATCTTTTGTACTAAATACATATATTTTCCTTTTATCCATCGCTTTCTAAGAATCCACAGGGTTTACCTGGCTAAGTAGAGGTGAGGTGGGGGTTGGGTTCCAGCTTTGACCAGGCTGGAATGCAGCCTGTCTGGGCACAGTTATGTAACACTTGGCATTTTGGCATTCACAGCTTTCACCCGCTCTCCACAGGCTGCAGCTTGCACTGGAATTAAGCTTAACCCAACTACATTTCATGCCAGACTATGCAAAAGGAAGGACAAAGATCATGTCTGCTCCTGCTCACCTTCTCTTAATGGCTTTTGCGTATGTCAGGTCCCCGAGCTCAGAAGGAGCAGCTGTAAAATCTATTTAGGTCAGAACTCTTGTTCCTTTCCTCTGCATTTTAGAGGCTTTGGGGTGCCTTGACTCCATTTGTCTCCATCCTTTAGATGTTTCTGTCTTTTGTATGGAACATAGTTTTCAGGAAACAAGGAAGACAGTGAAATAACACAGAGATGGAAGAAGGAAATGGGTTGTTTTTCCTAAAACTAAAGTATTCAAGGATCTCACTTCATTAGTATTTTTCATTTTCCTTGACCAGATTATGATATTTGTCTCATTTTATAATTTTCTACTAATTTTGGATTAACTTTTACAGCCTCTATAAAAACAAAACTCAAAAATCAAAGAATGCAGAAACCAGAACAATTTTTTGTGAAGGCCAGTTCTGGTCACTAGGATCTCCATTATGGAAACAGTGGCGTCACCTGGGGGGTCTAAAACTTACAACACACAAAATTTGGCATGAAAATCATTCTTCTGGGTCAGTGATGTCAGAATTAATGATAGCATGAAAAAGAAAATACTGCCTATCCCTAATGGATCAGATCTGCTTCATTTAACTAAATCTCCATTAGATGTGCTCATGTTTTCTGGAAGCGTAGCATAATGTATTCCATTGTTTCTTTTTGTCTTCCTTCACCTTTTACTCTGGTTCTTTTATGAACCAACTTGTGGTAAAACACCATGTGAAAAGTGAGAAGCAGAGACAGATCTATTCTATTCAGATACAGTTAGATTTCAAGTCTTTAGAAGAGCAAATTCTTCATTAAAAATGCTTAAAAAACCAGATCAAATCTGTTAAATCTGTCTGAAGGTTTGGACCTCACTGACTGAGATTAACCTGTAAAATCAGGATGTTAGCTTTCATCAGAGGATTTATGCGGATGTCCAGATTTAAAGGTTTTTAATATGTTGAGCGCATGACTTTCCTGGAGAGACATCAGTGCAGTTTTAGAGAACTTTTATTCCATTCATAACTATTCCTGGAATGAGCAGAAAACAAACTTCAGACAACCTAATGGCTCTGAGCACACCTCGACCCGACAGGATGCTGCACTCCCGTTTGAGGCTCCCTCACACGCATTTTAGACACAGAAGCCCTAAAAACACACACGCTCATTACACACATAACAATTCATGCCAAAAAGCTGTGTTTGTGCTTTTTCTGCTAATCAAGGAAAAACTGACAACAAAGACGCAAACAAGTTTTATTTTCATTTTGACGTGATGCTAATAGGAACTGATGACTTCTTACCTCCTTACTGTTGCCTGTTCTTGTGTGTATTTATGTCAGATCTATGAATCACATCTGTGCTGGACTGTGTGTGTTTGGAGTTCCAGTTCATACTGTGGGCAGCTGCTGAAGAACTATGACAGATGACCATTTAGCCTCATGCGGAGAATTCCACAGAGCACTATTGATAATAGAGCAGCAGCAGCCGTTTGACAAAGTTTGGTATGGAATAAGCAGATCACAGGAAAAATGAACACAGCTGATGGCTGTGGAAGTTAAACCTCAGCAGGCAGGTCAGTTCAGATGCAGAAGATGAGAGGAAAGAGAGGTCAGAGTCCTCAACGTGGGACCATCCATCCTGGGAGCAGACACAGACTGAAGTATGGGGTCTCCTCAACACAGAGGGGCTCTAAGACGGAGAGTCTGAGCTCAGCATGAACCCCGAAAATATAACACAATAATTCAAATCAGCACTTTGTGTTGCTTTTATGTTTCAATGATGGAAACAAAGACAATACCTATTTATACTGTCAACTATGTGCATCCAACTCAAAGCAGAGACATTATATCTCAGATGTTTTTTTCTAAATAATGTAGCTGCTGTGATTGAACTTTTGGGTCAAGCACTTATTTCTGTCTTTTGGTTTTATAAATGTATTTTTGCTATGAAATGTGAGAACCCAAATGCAGAGAGGAAAAACAGCTTAGATGTGATGAAAATAAAGTTTTATTTGTATTTATTTAAAAAAAAAACCTACACTACAAACTCACAGGAAGTGATTGAATAGAAACAGGTGATTACAAAATCAGATCAGGTGTGAGTAGAAAAGCAAAGTAGACAACGAATTCACTCAACAAAATACATCTGAAAGAAAAATCTGAAAGAAATGTTTCTTTTTAGCATATTCATAAACAAAATCTAAATTTCACGCCCAGAACTCAAGAATCGTTTGAGGAAGTTTAATGTTTCAGTTCCTCTGTTTTTATCATTATTGGGTTTTTCTTGTTTTCTTCAGTCTCATCCAGGTTTTCTGCTTTGTTTCTAACCTGATTGATTAAACTGACCAACACTTGCATTTTAGACCCTAGTTTTTTTAACTTTGTTCTGTCTAGTTTTTTTCCTCCCATGCTTTGCAGTGTCTTGGTTCCACCTTTTAGTAAACTCTATGATTCATCCATCTACTTCCTTGCTCCCTATTTGGCTCCTCAGTTTGCAACAAATGAAAACAATTTTCTCTTTTCAAGCTCTTTACAGATGTGAGACATAAATAAACAATTCAAAATGCTGCAGAACATAATCATTTAACATATAATCCATCACTTTTACAAAAATTCATAAAGGATTGTCAACAAAGAAATGGTAAATGTGCTAGTTATGGCTAAAAATAGATGGAATACATCATAATGTAAATTTTGAACCATCACACATGGATCATTTTGTATATTTTCAAACCGCTAACTTTTATACAAAGTCTCATTTGTGTAGCGCAGACAGAGATGTGCTGTGCAGCAGTACTGGAGACCCAAAGCTTCTCGTCTTTGGTTCATTTACCACCGTTTGGTTTTTCTTCTCATGTCTCACATGTGTTGTCCTGACAGACATTCCTCGTCTGTCTGCCACAGCGAGAGCTCAGCTCGTCTCCAAACACCAAAAAAGGCCAGCAGGAGCCTGATTTACAGCTATGAGTGAAAATAAAGGGCAGATAAGATAATAATAAAGGCTGTGTGTGTGTGTGTGTGTGTGTGTGTGTGTGTGTGTGTGTGTGTGTGTGTGTGTGTGTGTGTGTGTGTGTGTGTGTGTGTGTGTGTGTGTGTGTGTGTGTGTGTGTGTGTGTGTGTGTGTGTGTGTGTGTGTGTGTGTGTGTGTGTGTGTGTGTTTGATGTGTCAGGATCATCCACATGGGTGGAGTTCATGTTCATTTATTCACACGTGTAAATATAGAGGCTGCAGCTAAAAAAGGCAACATAAAGTCACAAAGACATGTCATATCTCAGAACAAATATGATTGAGTGAGATTTGGTTTTATTTTGGTGTGACTGTGTGGGTGTGTGACTGCTTGCATTGTCTGCTTTTGCACAGTTGGGGTTTTGATAACAACCGCATAGAAGAAAATTAAAGCATTGTGTTGAATTTATGACGCGAAACCTCTAGACTTCAACCAGAAGGATCATGAGAAACACATCTTTAAAGTGGCTGCAGGATATTGTAAAAAGTCGTATTTGGCACCTAAAATCAACCAGAATGTTTGCTTTGGCCATCCAATGCTCTTTAATAGGACATAGGAGAAGAGATGAGAGAATGGCCGCCGGTCATCCCAGGCCTCATTAATGTTGTAAAGAGAGATCTGGATGGACTTTTAGGTTCTCAAATCCAAAATAACCTCCTTTCTAAAGACGCCCTCCTTCCTCTCTGTTGTTCCTGGATGTTATATAAGTGTCAGTTCGACCTCACTGACTCAACGTTCCACCTGAACCATTCGATTGTGCCTCGGGTGCATGGCATTTACGATGTGGATTTATGACAGAATCCTACCACTCCTGAGCATGAACCTCGTAATGTGTGAACCCAACGAGCGTCCCCGCTCATTAATGGTGATGGAGAGGCAACGTTTTCACACCTGGAGGAGCCAGCTTAGCTTCTCTAACTCCTGCTTCTGCCCAGGGTGCTTTTCTGTAACTGTCACTCTCTATATCAGGGCCTTGACTTCAATGTTCCTGAGTTTTACAGCATCAACCTTCCTGCAAAACTCTTAAACTCGCCAAGAGAGGAAATATTTAGACAACAGGATCAGTGCTGCTGAAATCACAGGACACAAGGGACCAGGCAGAGGTTTAAACGCAAAGAAAAAATAATAACGAAAACAGATATAGCAAAACAGTATGACATGTTCTGAAGTAGTGATTTAAAAACATGTTTTCACCAGTTGCATTTTCAAAAGCGGTTTGCTTTTATTGGATTTTAGACATAAATACGATCAGAAACGTGTGTTTATTTTTTCCCGTCATAGAAACGCTGCACAAACACAGGTTTTGAATGGGATGATTCACGTCATCTGGAGAGAAACCACTTTACATTTCCCAGAGTGCAATAAGGGATTTTTTTGGCCTTATAAATGCAGTAAAAAACAATTTCATTGCAGAATTTATGTTTAATTAATGTTTTCTGTTAATTTGATCCAATCTGAGCTCCTCTGGATGTGCAGAAGACAGGACAGATCTTCTAAAGTGGGAGCTGCACAGCTTGAGCGTTTCCACTCAAAAGATTTAAAGCCAGAAAAATCAGAATATGATCAGAGGAACATTATTCAGATGTGTTCATTCAGATAAACAAGTCAGTGGTTTAGTGTTTAGTATTTCCATACCATCTTCTCTGGAAATGTAAATCCTTTTGTAACGTTTTGTAAGTTGTCACAATTAATAAAACTGTCAATAAACAATAATAATAAGTATCTAACGGAGTATAATGTCTCATCAGCTATGAGTCATGAACCCTGTCAGACCTTTAATATCAGATTGACTCTGGAAATAGGTTTTTGGGGTAGCCAGGGAATCAATGCTTATTAATAATTTGATACAGAGGCAAAAACAGAATTTATAAAAATCCATTTATTACTGTATTTCTACGACTAATGATTATACAGAATGAATGGTAAATGATGGTACAAGATAATATCAACTAGACTAATATAACACTTATCAAAGATGACTGTGAATATTAGTCTAATTAAGTGTCTTACAAAAGATGTGAAGTCTGGGATTATAAAGATAATCTGGCTGAATTTATTGACTTTAATGTTTGATTATTTATCAATTGATCAAGCCATCTGACTCCAGTTAGCAGAGCTTACTGTACCAGGTGAGCTCCTTGTGTGGATCCAGCTGGCAGAGAGAAGTAGGTATCGATGAAGGCTGAGGAGAGTTGTACCCCCAGTCTCAGAGAGTCACTTCTGGGGTAATTAGAGGTGAAAATCCCTTGGATACGGCGAGTCTGGTCTGAGGTTACTCTAGGCTGGTACAGTGGTTTACTTCTGGAGACTGGATGGTTTGGTTAGCGTCTGATGAAGTTGGAGCAGGTTAAACCTGCTCAAACAGTGTAAAAGCTTTATATACTGACAAAGTTCTCAGTACTGATGACACTCGGAAACTATTTTCAATACTTGTCCATACTATCTAGCATGAGCATCACAGGGAGAGCACACTCCTGGTTTGCACCACCTTAGCAGACAGTTCTTTATAGGAGAGAGAAATCTTCCTGAAGTTGATCTAACTTCTAGTTTGACCCCTGACCTTTAGGACTCCATTTACATTTAAGATTGGATCAAAGAACAGATTAAAGTGACTTTGTATTTTATAGTGAATCAACCAGGTGGCAGATCCTGTCTTAATGTCCCATGACCAGCTGCTGATGCTGATCAAAGTTATTGTGTTTTAAAATACATTTAATAAGACAAAACTAGTCTTTGACTTATTTTTTGTTTGTTTTACCAAACCATGACTTAGATCAATGGAATTTATTTTTACTCATATCAAGTCATGACAAGTACTCAAAAGTACTCACACTTAGTTTGAAAAGATCTGGTATCGGTGCATCCCTAGTTTTCAAAAAAGTTCAAGGAAAGCAATTTCTTGGGTAAAAAAACAAAACAAAACACCAAAACCTGAAAACCAGCATGTGCTCTCATTAAGAGCATCTCACTAATGCAGGATAAAATGAAGTCCCACCAGATGACACACACACACACACACACCCACACACACACACACACACACACACACACACACACACACACAGAAGCTCAGGTCTGACTCATTACTCCCCGTCTCAACTGTGACTCAAGTATTTCCAGCAGCATCCAGGTTCTTACTGGTCATCATTGGTCTGTGGAATAACACATTTGGAGCATTTATTTTTTCAGCTCGCTTCATTCATCAATCCGATGATCTCTGCTTCTGCACACAGTCTCCTGAGTTTAGCAGAAAGATGCTCAGTCGTCTCCAGGAGTCATCAGAACAGCTGATCTCACAGACGGTGTTTTGGTCTTAATCAGACTGCAGGAACTCCCCCTCTTTCTGTGGTTGAGACACAAAATAATCTCATGTCAGTCAGACATGTCTGTGCAAATGCACATGTGCTGCTGCCACAAATCTTCTATGCACATAAACGATCTCCATCTTATATCTACATATATAAACACATGCATACAGGAGCAGTGAAGTAAACCTATCGAAACCTGTTTCTGATTATTATAATTGGCTGATGAGTGGAAAACTCTGAGAGCACCTCAGTAAAAGAGGTCACTCTAACTTTCTGGATCTTTGTGTGTTTAAATGATTGTTTAGGTTGAGTTTTTTGTTACTCTGTTTAACACACACACAGATTTATCTGGACTCCAGAGCCAGACGGACTCACAGAGAGATGCCAGAGAGTGAGACGGGATTAAAGGAGCACAGAAGTGATGAGTCAAGATGAGCCAGACGGAATCAATCAATCACCCCAGGAGCTGGTTTTGTTGAAGCCTTTCCCAGCAAAACCCTCTCACCATATTTAAACACAAAAAGCTTCTTTCTGTTGATGTGAACGTCATCTGGTTTGCGAAGGAAGCGGTCATTCAGTGTGAGCCAGAGATGTGGTAGTGAAATGAAGCAAAGGTTTTTGGTTTTTGCACTAGAAGATGATTCACAGACCTGCAGATCAGAGCATCTAACACTGAAGGTTTGATTTAAACACTTTGAAGTTGTAGAGTTTGTGCACTTTTTGTGTGCTCTATATGCATGACGACGTGTGCAGCATCACCTAAATGTGTGCAAACTGAAAATGTGCTCACGACCTGTCAACAGTTCAGTCAGAATGTGTGATCAGCTGCAAAACTTTGAAAGCTGGAAAATGAAAACCTTGACAAGAACACAGAAATAGCCCGAAGCCTGAACTTTAGAGAGAAATTTGTTCAACTTGGATAAATTTCAGGGTTTTTGACACGGATCTGAACAGAATGGGGGCATGACGCCAAGTCACACTGAGAAAATCACAGAACTTTAAATATATATATAAAAAGAACATTTTTAATGACATACCTCCCCAGTGATTTCAAATTATTCATGAAAAATGATTAATTTAGAGGATGTGTTCATGTGTTTCTGTTAAAATTTAAAGAGAGCTGCTGGAAAATTGCTTGTGGCAAACAAAATTGTTTAGCGTACTTTAACTATGCGAAAGTCCAAAGCGCTTTAACGAAAGCAAAAAGAAGAGTAGAGTGATGTTAACTGTGAGGATCAAAAAGTGTAGTTTCTGAATAAAAACTGATCAGTTTTTGGAACTTCCTGATCGATGCAACCAAGACGACGGACAATAAACCTTTTGACCCTTTTTTGGTGTTTAGATTCTGTGTCAGAGTAAACATAAAACATGAGCCAAAGAAAAGGCAGAACCGCCCAACAACAGCACATCTGAAAATGGAAAGAACGTTCCCGCCGCAGTTTTACAGCATGGAACATTCATGATCCTAACCTCCAGGCTGTTTGACTAAGAAGATCTGGAATTGTTAGGATTAATCACTAGAAAACCACATTATATACGCAAAGGAAAAGGAAACTGTTAAGTATGGACAAGTAAAAACATAATAGTGGCTACTTTTATGGCTCTTCTCCCTAAAGTTACTGCAAATTTTCTGTCTAAATCAGACAAAAGTCTTCCAGTCTAAAGATTTTAATAAACAAGTCAACTTTCCTCAGCAGCTGTGGTTTAAATGTCCATCCTGCAGCTGTGTGCCGTACCTTAGTGTTTTTATTCATCGGGCTTGTAGCAGCTCATTCCTATGAGGATGCAGACACAGTGGATAAATAGCTGCTGACACCAAGAGACAGTGACTCACCACAGGAGCATGCACACACAGACACTGATCACCCTAACATCATCTTTAATGGTGACGAACCAAGAACCAGACTCAGCCACCTGAGAGGATCCCGCCGTGGGTTACCTCTACTAAACAGGACCATCTGAAGGTGCTGTGGAGTTCCCTTTGACAGACTTTTCTGTCTAGCCCAGCCGGCACGAGGTCACATGGGGGTTGTGTAAATATACTCTCCCTCTGGGTGGGATGGAAGCTTAAAAGGGATTTTCCATGAGTCACCCCGCTGAATGAACTATGACTTGTCAAACTAAACTAGTAACACTCGTCCTAATCGGCACGGGGAGTCGGTTAGGTAGCGAAGCAGGGGAGTTAAAAGTTTTCTAGCCATTGATCTTTGTCATTGTAGCTCTACATCTCCAGCAGTGGGTTTAGAAAGCTTTTTGGATGCGATGGTGACTCTTTCTCATTGCAGAAATCCCTGCTTTTGTTCAAAATGTATTTATTTGTTTAGTCTGGATTCTTACACCTCCCAGCTCTGGATCCTGAGGCCCATATTTTACTTATCTGGTCCGAATCTGCTTCCATTTGACCAAAGTTCACGGGGTTTCTGCAACAGTAGATCCAACAGTATCACATGCTCCCATCTGGAGAAGAAACTCCTAAAAAACTTTCCTTTCCTGTTTACTGACATCACCGTGATGACAGACATAATCCCTCTCAGGTAATCAGACTTCATCACACTGATCGATGAGTTTCGACATAAATTTTGTCTGACTTTTCTGGATCGCAGTCAATATCTGACAAAATATAACAATTCCTGTCAGAACTTTGCTTTGGAACATTCTGAATTACATCCTTCGAAGTCTTTTGATGCTCCTCAAGAATTTTTAAGAAAGCAAACGTTTAAATCTTCTTCTCTCCTCCACTTCCACCTTTTTCCAGGAAGCGTCAGACTCCTCACTTTCACTGCACTTCATCTCAGCTGTTTGACACTTTTCAGTCCTCTAACATAGTAACTGCATGACATCATGACTGTTCTGTGTCACTGATTGATTGCATGTTTTTGTAGCTTAACCCACAACAAAACCCACGTTAGAAAAGGGTCTCCTGTCGTGACCTTCATGTTTATGCAGGGATCCCACGTTATTTATTTTTTAGGAACAATGAAACATGCTCAGAATTGTAATGTTTTTACACATTTTCACTATGAACAAACCTACCTTTAAATGAAATTTAAAATCATTTTTCCCAACCTGATCTTTGACCCTTTGCCTTGAACTTTAAAATACCCGTGGTAGATTGAAAATAAGATCAAAACCAGTTCATTCACAATCATTCATAATGACAACTTATTGGATGAGGAAGATATGGAAGTATTATTAAATCAAAATTGTGACAAAAACTTTGTATGAGGAAATACTTGGTTTCAGAAAAGTAATTAACTAAACCCATATGGCAAATGTATACTGATCCCTTCGGTTTTACTTGGAGTTCTCATGCAACCTTCTGATTTCATCTCCATTTAGATGAATAGCTTGCCATCTAGTGTTTACAAATGAGAAACGACAGTTATGGGTTTGCTTTTATGAAAACTGCAGATAAAGGCCTCAGATTTGATGCCTAAATTCTATTAAACTCCTGCTGAACTTCTGATTTTTTTGTCAACATTTGCAGTGCCATAAATTTGTAGCAGAAGACCAGGAACATATGTGAACAGTAAGAACAAAACAAAGTATCATTTTTGTCAAAATATTCAGTTTTTAAAAAACCTATAAGCAGAATAAGTCCAAATTTCAGTTTTACAATTCTTCATCCCGAGTCTGTTTTTGCTTATGAGAAAAGCATTTTTTGTGTTCCAAGAAGGAATGCACTTTCCCAGTGAGTCTATAAAATATGCACCACATAAAAACCAGACATGGATTTGCTGAAAATCCAGTTTTTTTTTAAAATTTTTTTTAAAGAAAAACTGACTTTAGGTCATGTTTGGCTGCAGGAAAAACTTCATAGTGACTCACAGAGGTGATGAACACATTACCTTTTACTGTAGTGGAACACGTTTGATAATCCTTCAGTGGAACGAACAGATGTTTTAAAAAATCACATTTCACAACAATGTGATGCCTGTCAAACCCCGTAACAGTCTGCAGATGATTCCCATGTGTGAGGTCCCTCCGCATACTTCTGTAGGTCATGAATTCCTCCAGCTAACAGTAACATCACAGCCCCGGGGGCGGGCGGGGGGGGGGGGGGGGGGGGGGGGGGGGGG
>SSNR01000090.1:861697-909314 GCA_006937965.1 Callopanchax toddi | reverse complement strand
GGGGGGGGGGGGGGGGGGGGGGGGGGGGATGAGGTGGGCTTCATCTCACATCAAATCATCTCCAACACCACGCTGCTCTTTCTGGTTCACTTAAGAGAAACGTCAGAAGCAGTAAAACCTTTAACTCCCTCTTTCACCCTCAAGCTGGAAGGCAGATTTGCAGAATATTTCTTTTTTTAGCCTTTTAAATGTCTTCAGACAGTTTGATATGTCTGCATTTTTTGCCAAAAGGCTGACAGCAGGACTTCAAAATAAAGCTCTTTCATTCTTCTCCTGCCAGCTATACATACATTCTTTATTAAATGTTTTATGACAGTCACACATAGACAGTGGTAGACAAAAATGTTTTAAAAAATAACAGTTTTCTGCTTTATAATATATTTCATCAAAAGATGAGCTGCTTCCATACATATTGGGTATAAACTAATAGTTATTAAATGAGTTGTTTCTTTATAATAAAACAAAATAATGCAAAACACTTTATAAACAGTAGAGGGCACAAGTGTGTTTGGCAAAAATCAACAGCTTACAAAGAGTCCTCTGTCAAAGTTTTCTACAAGATAATAGAAATAATTGTCTGTTCATCTAATTAGATGAGAAATAAAACAGTAGCTCCAAGAATCAGGTGGCTCAGGCTGTAAAAAGCACCACTAGAGTGAGACGACACTATGACGGTGATTCCAGGCTGACAGGAATCCCACTTTTCACCAAAGAAAAAACAGGGGTCCAGGCTGCGAAGCACGTCTGAGTTGTACAACCGTGTTGCTTTTCTCACTGAAAAAACACAAACAGAAAAAAAAATAAATGTTTTGGTCAAATGTAGTGATCCAGTTTAAGTGAAGTTTATTTAAATTAAAGCAAAAAAATTGAGGAGGTCAGTGAAGAGTTTTAGCAGTTGGACTCACTGGGTTCATAGTAGTCATAAACCTGTAGCACAGCATCTTTTACTTGAGCAACGTTGTAATTTCTGACAAAAGGAAGCTTGATGCAAACCTCTGACTTGTTCACCTGCAAATGGTGCAAGATCACGAGAGTTAGGATGTGTCAGTTTGCACAAAACTTATGTAGTTCTTCTGCTTTTAATATATTTTGATCAATACAGAGATCTGCAGCAACTTTAAAGCATTGACAGTTGAAATGACATTTTCACATTACAACAGCATCTGACAGGGTTAAGGTTTAAGGGTAAGGAGGGTGACACTAAGCTAAATGGGTCAGAGCATTTGTGAAATATCTGCTATTGTTTTAATACTAGACTGGACTAAAAACCATGAATTGATAACTGATGGAGGATAAACTGATAACTGACAGATGTGAGCTGTGAGTGAAAACAATGTTTGAACATTTCTGTGTTAAAACAATGGATGTTTGGGTGATTTTCATGGTGGTTTATGCCATAAATTATGGAAAGGACTTAAATTTTCCCTCAAAATGTTGTTGCTGGTTTCCTTTCAAGTCTTGGATTCAAAATATTGGCAATTATTCTTCTGTTTATATATATATATATATATATATATATATAAAATTTTTTAAAAATAAGGAATAGAGGTCTGAACACTATAGTGACTTGTCAGTAAAAAAAACTTCTCAACCTTAAAGTGTTTCCAAGCTTCATCTAATTTTCTCTACATGAAAACATCATTTTTACAAGGTATTCAAGAGGAAAACGTTCATAAAGGTAAAAGTTAAATGAGATGTTATCCTATTATCAGATAACCAGAAGAGGCGCCCTCTGCTGGAACATACAGATGTAAGACATGCTGGTGAATTTCCCTGTGAGAGCATTATTAATGTGAGCTAGGTAAGGTCCAGATCCTCCCTCCTGAATGCTGTCGGGGTCATAGGTGCATGTGGATCTGAACAACAGAAACCTTCACAGCTGGGTTTGCATGAATTAAGCTCTCACTACAGCTTTTTCCTCATATTTTTCAGTTTGAATCAAGAAAGCTCCTCAGATGAGAAGCAACAGGTCTTTGATGAAGTTCCACAATAGATTTACTTGAAAAAAAAGACAAATGTTTGAAAACTATGCAAAAGATGATTCAACACTCACAGAATCCAGATAGAGGCTGACTCCGTCAGGTGTTTCGTCAACCTTCCTGATCAGGTGTTGCTCTGCTGCAGCTCCAGGGAGGAGAGAGAAGCCGCTGAGCACGCCCACATCCAGTATAACCATACCTGTTTCAGGTATCGGCTGGCTGTCCTTTAATCTGAGGAGGGCCAACACAAAATATCATTACATGCATTTAAATATCCAAGGAATAAACTGTGTTAAAAACATGTTTTCAAACTATATTGTAGGATTTTAGCCCATCTGTTCTGTCACAGTGCTTACCTCGTGCATACAGTCAGCATCATGTGATTTATGTCGGTGAGAGAAAGATTAAAATCCAAGGAGAACGCCTCTTCGTTGGAGCTGTTTTGGATGTTCTGGGAGAGATTTTTGCTCCCCACATTGTAAAAGACATTCAGCTGAGTGGATTCAAAGAAATTATTAAAACTTTCTGCAGAAATAAAAGCTACAACCAACAACTTCTACTTTTCTACATACAAATAAAAAGTTTTTGAATTTCCATTGAGAATAAGGAGATTTTGAACAAAAAACAAGTTCTGAAATGTCCCATAGTTTCCCTCTGAGTGATCAAATCTGGACGTGCTAAAAGCAGACAGCTACAATCTGCACTCCAGATGTTCACTGCTGTGAGTCAATTATCATGCTACATTTGCATTTGTTGTTTTGATTTAGCTTTTATTATGTGGGACATTGTGCTGCTGGGAGAAGCTATCATGCACCGTTGCTGACATCAATATATTCCGATCAAGCTCTAGTGGTTAAACAGTCTGTCAAAAGACTGTGGAGACAAATGTAGAGAAGCATTACTGCTGTGCGAAGGTTCAGTCCTACCATAACATAGCTCATGCAACCTTATGCTAGCCTGTTCTTTTTAAAAAATATTCTAATATTACCTGAAATATGGCAAAGCCTCTTCCTTGCAAGTAAATATTTAAAGGTAAATCTTTTTCAGCATCAATCTAAACAATAAAAAAAGAAGGTAGAAGTTCAGTTAATTAAAAATAGAATAGATATAGTGCATTTAGAACATTCATTTGCTACCTCTTGACTTTGATACATGCGATAGTTTGTTGAGTTGATGTGAAACAGTGAAACAAGTGAGGATGTCGGGGAAGACATGTTAAATCTGAGGTCAATAGCATTGGCACCACTGAATGCAGCGTAGGAGGCCAGAGCCTGGAGGGCGACTACGGTGTCCTGCAGGGGAAAAAAAGGCAAAAAACATCCGGATTAAAGCACTAGTTCTATTTTACAACTTTAAGCAGAATTAGATTATATTCCTACATCTCATTAGAGCTGAGCTGAGCTTATTAGGGAGTCATTATTTCTTTAGATGTAGGTTTTTTTTTTTACTTAATGTACCGCCACATAGTAAAACACCAAGAAATGGAAGCCTCCTCTCACCTGAGTCGTCCCAAAGCCTCCTAGAGAGTCCCTCTGTGTACTTAACCACTTCATCAGTGTGATCCCTTCAATAAAGCTGCCACTCATGAAGAACGCCAGCAGCACATAGGAGGCCATCTCAACCTGTGCCGAGTATGGCTGAGGGTATGAACTCTGTCCACTGGAGTAGGTCCACATCATGACATCACCTTTTGAAAAATAAAATACCATAAATTATTCATTTATTGAGTTTAAATAGCAGCCACTTAATCCACTCCCCTTAACCCCTGATGGTTCCTAGGTTTAGAAACTCATTTTAAACTTTGACCTAAAAGTTTTTAAATGTTTACCTGTAACTTTATTAGAAATAACTTATTGTGTTATTTTAATTAAACAGTACATCACAAAAAGTTTTCTTATAGTATTTATGTGCAAATTGTGTCAAAATCGTTCTCTTTTAATCAAAAAATGATAACAAATAATACAGTTTTACACTGCAGTTGAAGCTGTGCATGATTTGCATACTAAAGGTAGATAAACTGAGTCATTGGCTGAATAACAGGGAATATTTCTGCTATGTTATGAATAATTTGCATGCAAAATGGTCTGAGGTCTACTTTTAGTCAGGACAAAGTCCCATTTGTTAAAATGGATGGGGGCGGGGCTTAAGACTTGTCCTGCAACCAGCCACTAGTACACGTCCTGTAACGGGTGATACTTTTAAGGCAGAGGTGTCATTTTTTCTACAACACTACCAGACCCGACAGGAAGGTGATAAATTGTGATAATCCTTAAATAAACAAAAAACTGCAAGAACTTAATGCTCATTTCTCATATATCTGGTAGATTTAAGATGTTAATTTCATTTTTAAAAAAAATCTAAATTGTTATTACAATAAACTGTAGCACAGGTAAGAACTAATCCACAGTGGGATCTGGGGCTAAATCTGAAAATCAAACCCTAATCAGCTGACCTCTAGAAATCTGATTACAAAACCATGAGAATCATTTTTGATCACCGTTGTAGTCAGCTCTACTGGTGAGCTCTGAGAGTGCTGTAACAGCCACAGGACTGTTGGCCAGAGCTAAAGCATAAGCCACCAAACACAGGCTGTAGTTGCTAGCCACACCACCGGTCACTTTGTTCTCCAGGTACTTCAGAGCCAGAGAAACACTGCTTTCATACAGGGTCTGTACAAAGAAAAACAAGACAAATTCTCAGGCCTGTGCAATATAAACCATCACTTTTACTGAAGTACACAACCTCCCTTGACTTACAGAGTAAGTGTCGTTCTCCAGAAATGCCAATAGCACATAAGCAGTGAGAGTTTCTAGGCTATCGTCCAGCCCTCCCTGCATCTCAGTGTGGATCAGCCTGCCAACTTCCCTGAACTCCCCCTGGGACCCCTGGTGTTTCAAAAGCCAAGTCATGGCCCTGGACAGGACAGTCTGATCTATTTCAATGTAGGGCTGAGCCTGAAGGAAGCACCTCAGTACGAAGGCTGTTAACCTGATACAACATATGGCAAACGGGCAGAAATAAGAAGCATCAGAAGCAAAGAAATTTGATCTGGAGGACAAATCTGCTGAATGAAAATGTGCAGAACTAGCGCCTACCATACGCTACCAGAGGAGTCGCTTTTTCCAAAAGCACTGAAGGACCCGTCATCTCGTAGGTAGGACAGTTGGTTCTTATAACCTACAACAAACATCTCAAAAACTTAGAATATCATGAAAAATGGTAACTGGTCTGCATTTGTACAAGTCATGGTTCACAGTCAGTCGTTTATGATAATTAGCATGATCATTTAGTGTCAGTTATGCATGTCTTTCTGTCAGTTTATATTTAGTTTTAGCAGCTTCTGTAGCTTAACAGGAAGTAGACGTTCCAGTGTGTTGCTTGTTTACTTGCTCTGATATGAAATAAACAAGTCGACAGCGGAGTCATTTTTGTAACTGTAGAGGTCAAAAAACATTAAAACAGTCATTTAAATAAACCTTTTGTCATGTAGCTCATTGCTTTGCTCCTGATCTCTGCATCATCATCAGAGGACTTGTCCAGGTACTGGAGAACGTAGACACTTGGAGCAAAGTGGACCATGTTTTGCTCCCCACACCCGGTTGGGATCTGAACCAGTGAATTCAAGTTTTCAATGGACAAAGCCAAAATATCACCTATGTAAAGAAAATATGAGAAAAAAGGAGGGGGATTATAACTGGTGCACAACATGGTGAGTATGAGGAGATAACATGGGGACTGCTGCATTTGAATGGTAGACGTACCAACCAGCACTACATTGGCCTTCTGGCTGCCTGGTACCACTTCTGGTGGGAAAGAGAAGGAAATGTGTTTGGAATAGGTTTGTGAGTCCGGTGGTAGCTCCAGGAACAGCGTTTCTGACATGGACTGTTTAATTCCTTCAGGCTGCAACAACACAACCATATAAATCACTCAGTTTTCATTAATAAATAACAGTTCTTACTCCCTTAAAGGGCTGCTCTGTGCAGCTAAGGCACCATACCTTCACCAGTGTTTTCTGAACAAGTTTGTCTGAGGCCTCTGCTGACATGGCATTCACCAATATCTCTATCTCACCCAGAGCCAAAAGTCTTATCGGGAAGCGGGCTGAAGCAGACACATGACTCCCTAAGGTGAGTCTCTGGGCGTTTATAACAGACGCCTCCCTTCGCTCCAGCAACACAAACTCAAAGGCCTCCGTCTGTGCAATATACACAATGACCTAAAACACATAAAGGAACAAAACACAATCCGTTCAGGATAAAAATGACTAATACGCTACTAATATGCTGTCTGCTTGTCTTCTTTGGGTTCTGCAGTTTAAAAGGGAAGGCAATATTAGCCCCAGTGTTATTTTGCCCATCATAGAATATACCAATCATACCTCAAGGTCGTGGTCTAAATAGTTGGTAACATTTACTTCCAGCACAATTTCTTCTCCTCTGATGAGAATTGGAGGGACAACAAAAAACAAGGAGAAATCTCTGGATATGGTGAGCTGTAAATGAGAGGGTTACAAGTCAGGGAACAAGACTAGACTGGTTTGCAACTTTAACAGAGAAAACCACCAAGAGTCTGGTTACCTTCTGTTGCACGGTAATGAAACTAAAACCCTGGTTTTCTGACATCACAAGTGCAAAAGCTCCAAGAGAGGAGACGCCATCAGGCACCGTTATCTTCCCACTGGTCCAGTTGTAACTAAAATACATGAATTAAAAACAAAAAGGTTTTGGACCATCGTTTTGATCAACACACTATTCCAACATGTTTCTCTTACCTAACATTAGCATGTAACCATAGAAGTGGTTCTGTGGTGTCAATCCAGTGGCTCCAGAAATCCTTAGTATTTAGAGCACCTTCTAAAAGCCATGCCCCAAAAGAAGGAATCAGATCATTTACAGACATTTTATCATTTTATATAGAAACGATTGAAAATGTGGAATCAAATGAGGTACTGGAAATGTTTACCAGTTTGGGGTCCATCTGGTTTAGTTCTCCCATGAAACTCTGCATTGGTCATCATCTTAAGACCACATGTCTGCATGGAGAAGAGAATAAAACAGTAGTGAGTGAGTCTGAGAATATCCTCCTGACTCTTCAAACTGGGATTGCTCTGACATCTACCTGCTGCAGGTAAGACAGTGTTTACTCATAATGACTGTAGACAACCCCACTACACAGCAAACTGTCCATTTAAAAGTGCTTTAATGTGAAAGTACACTTTGGTAGCACAAATTCATATAAAACAGAGCAGATGATGTAGAACAATTTACCCCCCTGAAGGTTCTCAGCTTTTAAAGCTATTAATTTCAACCAATGCAGGTCATAGATCATTATCTATAGCCATTAAAAACCCCTCAGGATAATGGATCCAAGACTGTAAAGTTTCCAGATAAAAAAATAAACAAGTGACCTCCAATCAAAGTAGATCTGTTACATCCAGAACAGACAGTTTTATGTTAATTTCTCTTCATTATCCAAACTTTAAAGGCTGTTTCTGGAAGTGTTTTCAACCTTCAACAGTTATTGTCCCAAGTGTTTCCATACCTGCTCCAGTCTGAGCTCCATGTCAAACTGAGGTGCAGAATTTGGCATGCCCATTACCACAACTGCTACTTGAAACCTGGAATCGTCTGCATCCACCGTGAGCGATACCTGCTCACCTGGCTGCGCCCGCTGGCTGCTCCAGTTTAGAATGACCTGAAAAGGACAAACAAACGATCACCAGTCTGTCTGGTGTGACTGATGCTTATCTATGATCATTTTTAGGAAGAATTGGTACTAGAATAAAATACTGATCACACATGGTTCTGTGGGGTGATGGTAATGTGTGATGTGTCACTGATAACCCCTCCATCAGATCGGATGCAGTACACGGTGACACAGGCCTCAGGGTACCAGGACAACGCTGGCATCAGAGCCAAAGAGGTAGAGAAGTTTTTTGTTCCAGCAGCCAACACCTGACCTTTAGCGCTCACCTAGAATTACAACAACATTAAAGAAGTATCATATTTTTTTTGCAGTTATTTAAAAGCCTTTTTAAATATTGATACTAATGAATTAAGTCTGGCTGTGCCTGCAAACAGGATGATATTTAAAAATGAACAAGTTCATCTACAGGACTACCAGGCCCTTTGTGATAATATAACTGCTCCATTAGCTGGATCAAATAAAAAAATTCTACCTCTAATTGAATGAATATATAAATAATAGAGTATTTTTAGATTGTAGGATTTTTATATGTTTCAGATATAAGTCGCTTTAGCAGCTCCATATAAGGACTTCATTATACTAAACTTTCCACATACAGTAATTATCCTAGTCAAAGTCAGAAATTTAAATTATGAATAATAATAATCATCTTTTTTTGAAGATTTTTTTGTGATAGTGGTAATTTATTAATGCATTTAAAAGACAAATGAAAGGTGCTGTGTGCAAAATTGATGAAATGACAATTTTTTTATTCCCGATTTTAATCAAAATTAAGCACAAAAAGTTCCAAAATAATAGCTATCATGAGTTTATTCACAAGTGAACAATTTAACACTTCAATATATGCGTATTTCTTACAGGAAATACTTTTTTCCCCACAAATATTGTACCTAAATTAAATTAAATTAAGTTAAATAAATTACATTAAAAATAAGTGTGCCAAATTCTATCAAAGAAGAGCCAAACAGTAAACAAAAATATGGATAAAAAAATATGCATTTATTTTTTTCTGTTATTAAAAACTGGTGGTCAAAATAAGGAATCTATTTCAGAATAAACACCGATCAGAATGGATGAGAAAGCAGCAGATCAATAACTGCTGTTCCCTCCATTAAGATTAACCTATGAGATTTGAAACCTGTTTTAATGGATTTCTCAAGTTAATGATTTCACTCTATTTGATGCCTCAGACTAAACTAGTGTAAACAATGTTTGTTTTCTGGAGATAACCTGATAAAGAAAAGAGCTTTGCTAACTCAGAAGACCAAGGTGCATCATAGGAGGTTCATTACTCTACTCTGCACAATGACTCAAATCAGCCATGTGTGGAAGTTTGCAGCTGGAATCTTTTCCAGCATGAACATCCTGATTTCTGATGAAATACATAGATATTTTCCAGTAATTATAAAAAAATAAGTTTTTCTAAAACAAAATAAACAAGAAAACAAGCTCCATTATCTTGTGATAACGGTTACTAAAAATGAAAACACATTTCTGAGTTTTTTCTCTTCTGAACTCATGTCCTCTGTATTCTTCTACATGTACACCATCCAGTGTTTTTCAGTTACTTTACCACATAGTGAAGCATCGCTGCTTTGAAGGTGCTTTCCACAGTTAGCCGAAGCGTTGATCCAACCTGTGATTTAAATATATTACGGACAGTAGATTATGTATTGGACCAGATAAAGCTTTCACTGCACATAATGTGCTCTGATTTACCTGTGCAGGGAAGGTTTTGACAGGAGAGATCTGAATGTACGACCCAGTAGGAGAGGAGTTGTTGTTGTAGACCCTCAGGGTCTCCTGACTGGACTGGAATCTGGCCTGAATATAAAAGCAGGATAAAGACTGTAACCGTGTCTTCTTGGGATTTTCTCATTATTTGTGTTCTTTACATGGATGTTTCTTACACTTCAGATTATATCATTTAAATGTCCTAAGGTGAGTTTTTTTCTGCACAGTAAATGTGTAAAATCGCCCTTTCCTGACTCTTCTCCTCTTACATAAAACAAAACAGATAATCGTTTTCCTGGAGGACCTGATTCCATGAAACACACCTGTATCAAAAGCATCTCTACTTGATCCTGTAATTTAAACTGGATGGGAACGTTGCCATCCTTGGGTACAGGAAGTGTCAGAGTTGTAAGCTTGGTGTTGATGAAGGAGGTTTTCTGGGTGACTTCAACCACTGCAGATGTGTTTAAATCCGACGAGGTGAGCGGCGAGCCGTCATATCTGCTGATCCTGAGCTGTTCAAGACAAGACAAGATGATTACATCAGTGACTAACAGTGACAAATATTAGAAAATAAATGACTGAAAAGAGAGTTTTACTCACAATGGCAGAGAAGTTTAAGGAAGGTTTTATTGATGATGGGAAGTTGAGGAACATGAGCTGGAATCGGTTCTGCAGCAGGTGGACCTCTACTGTTTTGTTCACAGTAAATCCTTAAAATAAACAACCAATAACACCTTAATAAGGATTATAATACAACACAAAGTAATAATAATGTTTAAAAATATATATATTAAAACCTTACAAAAGATGCTTAACTTTTTATTCAAGCATCCCCATGTTTTTTTAAGGTTTTCCTTGAATGTGCTAGTTTTATTTCTCTGTTAAATTTAGCGTATGGTTCAATAAGATACAGAGAGATGTTGACCTGCTAGTTGAAGGTTAAACCAAAATCAGTTTGCTGCTGCAACTGAAGCTCATTTCTTACTGATTAGAAATAAACCACACCTGTTGAGTTGTCGTTAACCTGGACAGCAATGTAGAGAGCGTTGCTGCTGATTGCTGGAGACGACTGTAAAAGCTGAAGTTGGTCTTTGCTGAACAAAAATGGCATTGACCCATAAATCTGAAAGTGGAACATTACATACGTTTGACTAATTTCAGGTTCCTTTAGCCTCTGTTTAATTAGATTAAACCTCACCTCTTTAGTTTGTGTTAGAAATGCAGAAGCCTTGGAAGTGACAGTAAGAACCAATGTGCCTCGTACAGGTTGTCCACTGGGATAACTGGAAGAAAAAACATTCATGTAGTATTATATATTATTATCCTGAACATAATAAAGTTATCAAAAATGTAGGCATGCACAGGGTACGCTATAGACTAGTCCAGGATAATCTATGGTCAAAAATCAGAAGAAGGAAGTTTCATAAAGTCTGTTCCTGCAGATTCAGGATCAAGCTCAGATATCTCTGTCCAGCAGAATGCAATCCTACCCACCCATATGAAGAGTGAGTGAGGAGTTTTTACATTTCTATGCATAAAACATATAATATAATGAATTTAAACTTACAATGCTCTCACTGATCCCGAGATGTCATCTCCAACAACAACTTGTGAAGATGTCTGGACAAAGACTTCAAAGGGAGTCAAATCTGCAACAGCAAGCAGAAACATCTTTAGTTTTTCTATCCCCTTTTTAAACTGTTCATCCTGTCACATCTTGACTGCTGATGATCTAGTCTTGTTGAGCACTGCTCTCTATGATCTAAAACAGAGGAAATATCCACAGAATGCATGATTAAATAAATTTCACTAGATTTATTACAGAACATCTGCAATTAATATAGACAAAATCTGATATTATTCATGTAACTTAATCAACAAATGTATACTGGTTATAGTTTTTAGGTAGATGTTTACCCTGATACACAACGAGGAACTTTTTGTTCTTCGTCTCCTCCTGTAAACAGACGTGAATTTTTCTTTTCAGCTTTTCAAAACAGCATGCTAAAGTTCAACAAAGGCAAATAGATCTTTTTTTTCAAGCCTACATTCACAGTTGCTTTGATCACCCACTGTCCAAAAGGAGACATCTTGGATAAAGTAAATTCTTTCAAGACAATCCCCAGATTCCCTGTAGAGTTCCACCTGTCAACAACTCTCCCAATGGGGTCCTGCGTGACAAAAGTACATCAGTCAAGCTTTTCACTAAACAGAAAGAAGAAAGGGAAAAAATCTGCTCCTCAGGCTGGATTTTTTTTCATGCAGAAAATAGAAACCTACCAGCAGAGAAATATTCACTCCGCCTTTGTATGGTTTGTTATCCAGTTGCAGAGAGACGACTCGTATTTTGATGGTGTCCCCTGGTTTGTACTGTGAGCTGCTGGTGTGAATGAAGAAGGAGACGGTCTGCAGGTTGAGGGTGAGGGTGGAGGTGGAGGTGAAAACCAGGCTGCTCTCCCTGTAGCCTCTCACTGTCAGATTTAGGAGGGAACTTTGTGGTATAAAGCCAGAAAACTGGGCAGGAGATCAGAACCAGGTATGATTATTATGATCATTTATGTTGGGGGAAAAATAGATGAAATAAAATCAAAATTACTCACAGGAGGGAGCGTGACCATCTTGGTTAAACCTTTTAAAAGAAAAGTTTTTTTTAGTTTTTGCCTATGCGAAAAGCCACTGAGGCATCAAGCTTATATCCGTGTGGCGTCACCTCCTTGGAAGTTTTCCGTTTGAGCTACTTTGGTGTCGCCATGTGCCACTTCAGCTGTCAATTTCCCAGAGAAGTCAGCAAAAACTGTGACAGCCAGAGGAGTTGGTGTACCAGCATACAGCACCTCAGGACCTGAGATCAGAAACAACGTCCTACTGGAAGGAGAGAGGAGAACAAACCCAGAGTTTAAACATAACATTGCACTCTATGGGGTTAAAAAAATGTAGATCAGACTTACTTGGATGAATTTTGCGTCAATCCAGAAACGGCGAAAGACAAAACGAAGGTCCAGAATCTGATCATGTTGTCTGGATGGGACCTCTGTTTGGTTTCACACCCTGAACTGAAGGCCGGTGCTTTATGTAACTAAACCTCACCTGCGTGTACGTGTGACTAAACTCCGCCTCTGTCCCGATTGCCAGCAGGTCACGCTCACAAACGTGGGCACACAGATTCATTGTTGTAGTGCTCAGATATTCTTATTACCCTTTAGCCTCAGGGACAAGTCTCAGCTTTCTATTCAAAGTCTAACAAACCCAATGCTGCCTTAAATAGTGTTGTATTCATACTAAGAAACATGTTTAGAATATCTGATATGAACAACCCAGAAATGTTCTATCTTGGTTGTTTTAAAATAGTTCCTGCTTTTTAAATTTGATCAGTTAAACCATCACTTTGCAGTTCTCACACTCCAGCATCAAGACATTAGCAATGACACCAGCAATGTGGTAAACAAGCTTGACATTTTAATTATTTTGTGACAACAAAACACAACAATGTTTTTTGTTTTTTTTTTGTCCCCTCAGGAGACAATTCTGAGACCAGATTTGTTTAAAAACACTATCTAGAAAACCAGCACCGAATGCTGAAGGCTTTAAAGTGAGAGAATGGATGCTGTGACTGTTTGTTTTGCTCTGAATGAATGAGACAGAAAATAACAGGGTCTAAAAAGAGCTGGTGGTAACAAAAATGGAGGATGAAAGGTGACATTACTGGTCCAGGATGGAAGATGTTTTAACCACTAAGCTGCAATTAAAAATGTAATGCCTGCATTACCTGATTTTGACCAGCAGGTGGTGGCAAAACAACATCACTTCAAACACGAGCTCCTCCCAAGATGACTTCATGACTAAAGCACCACAGATGCTGACTTTTGTCCATTTTCTCTCACCGTAGCAGCTGCTAAATAAACACAACTCACAAAAACACTTTAAACAGTTTATTGCTTTGGCAGAAAATTCTCACACTAGTTACATATCGACATATTTTACAGAGGAGAGTGTCCAAAATTTGGCATGTTAAAGTTTGGCAACACAAACAGCTTTTAACATGTTTTAACAAAATGAGTTGTGCATCATTGAGACAGCAGGTTAAATGTTGAAACTGCTTGTGTGGGCTTGTGTTTTACTGGAAGCGTGATAACGTGAAGGCAGGAACAGACAATCACTGTGTTTTCTGTTACTGATAAACGTGAGAATCGATTTTGGACAAGTCATTGCTTATTTCCTCACCAGACTGAAGCTGTGCAGTTTTTTCTTAAAGCCTAAAAAAAATACTAAAGTTCTTCAACATTTGAAAAGCACATAATTAAGTTCTGACCTTGAACGAGCATCAAAGGAGTAAAAAATGTACAAATGATCACATTTAAGGACAGAAAACAACATGTTTAAAACTGACTAAAGATTGAAATGTGTTACAGTAAAGTACCAGTGTTGAGACGTAAAGTAAAACAGTTTTTTTAAGAGTTGGGAGAATAAAAGCTGCAATCTGTAACTTAATGTGTACTTAGAAATATTGTTCCTTCTTTTCTCGTTATTCCTCCTCCTCAGCTGGACTCTATCTTGTTCCTACTGTAAATATTTGCTGAACGCTGTAGGCATGTGCAGTGCTCTAACTTGATTTTACAGCATGAGTCACTTTCCCTTAAGTCAGATTACAATTGAAAATGACCGGAATCTGCACCTCTCATGAACATTGTGTCTCAATGTCTCAGTTAAGCAGGTTTTCCACCTTTGTTTTGACCATTTTTAAGATATTCACTTTATATCAGGCCTGAAAGCTGCTAATTGTAGCTTTTATTCGATGTCATGTCACAAAAAGGCAGTACTAATGAAGCTATAACAAAAAAAGGTGCATTTTTTCCTGAAATAGTCCTTCTGTTTTGCCTTTGTTTGCTGGTACCTCCTGCGTTCACATCTCAAAGTGTCGGTAGATGCTCTCCACGTAGTTCAAGACCCTCTGCCAGTCAGGTCCACCTGCTCTCAGCATCTCATCTATTGTCTAAGCAAAGATTTCAAACCAATTTATGAACTTGAACAGAAACAAATCCTGCATTTAATCTGTTTAAAAGGAGAGAATCCTACCAGAGATGGTGAAATCCCTACAGTCTCTCCTGTTTTGAATGCCAGACTGAGATTCTCTTTCTACAGGGAAATATTAAAAAGTCAAACATTATAGAATTCTCGTCCATAACAGAAGGAATATGTACACATCCTACCTTGTTGTCTGGGTTGAGAGTGCTGTAAGGGATGTGAGAGGGGAGGTAGGTGTGGTATACGGCGCAGAAGGCCAGGCCGTCCGCCCAGCTGCTGCTGAAGTTGGTTATATCAATATTCTGCATGAAGAGGAACACGTTTCAGAGTGTTGATCCTTTAACCGTCACTGGTTCCAGGGTGTTCCAGGACTCACCTTGTAGCCTTGAGTTCGGTTCTGACACCAGCGGAGCAGCGAGTTTCTTTTCGAGCCTCCATGGCGACGCAGCAGCAGGTTGAAGCCATCCTGGGACCTGACGGCAGCAGAAAGACAAAAACTTACAGCCTGTTCAGGCATCCAGTGGTGTAGGAGGCTCCAATGTGGAGCTTTCAGCAGACATACTGGATCAAAAGAGGACCGACTTGAACAGGATGTGACAGTTACATCAGTCTCACTGACTAAAGGGTGCGCTGACGTGTTTATGGGGACTCACTTGGTGGGTGGCATCTCACTCAGGGCTGAGTTGTACTTGTTTAAAGACTCTTCACGTTTACCTGCAAAGGAAGGCAACTTTTTAAATTTGTGATTATAAATATTTGATGTGTACTTCAGTGTTTCTCCAAGACATGATGGTCAATGGCTTGTGCTTGTACTATAGTGCTTTCTAAGTCCTATAATATGATGATAATTTGTAATGCTAAATAAGAATATCTTGTTTTGTCTTTAACACACGTTTTAATTTTAAGTCAAAAATGAATGAAAAACCAAATTTTTGGGTAAATTTGAACTTGTTTTAAAATGTAAATGAATTGAAAGTGTTAAATAAAGCAACATGTACTAATGTGAAGGTAAACATGCTGACATCAGTACGTTCAAACAGCATTGATTTGTGTTTTTAACCAACAAAACAAGTCTGCATGAGATAAGGGGTTTCCCCATACAAAGAGCGACATTTGAATTGATTTGACCTGTTGTTTTAATCCACATTAAATTCTGGTTTTGTCCTCTATTATTGAGAAAATCCAATTGCTAACTTTATGTCCAGTTAGGGGCTGCATGGGTGTAGTTTGGATTATTTTTCAAAGGTTTATAGCAAAAAATACCTGTTGAGGTTAAACGGGACTAAATGAGTGGGGTAAAAGCTAAAGGACATAATAAAGATGATAACAGCAAAACGATGAGCTAAAGAAGCTAAAAAGTGTCAGGCGTGTTCTTGGTCCAAAAAAGGCACAAAGACAACTTCTCTAAAAGTTACGGAAATTAAATTAAATTATGTGATTAGAGAAAAACCACAACCAGACGGAGTGTTCACTGTTAAGGAGCAGACTCCTATTTCACCACAGAACCTGAAGAAATCAAAGCTCTGCTGGCCCCTTACATCCACCACTATCAGCTCTGGACCTCCATCATTGGAGGTTCTGGTTGCCATGGCTACCAAGGTCACATTTTATCACCTCAACAGTTCAGACCTGACCCACACATTTTAATCCTAAATTGAGCTTCGAATGCAGGGTTTTAAAAACATAACATATCGTATTCTTAGCTACTAATACAGAGCTTTTTTAAATTATAATGTCTTTAAAATGCTCATTTTTAAAAATCCACACAGGAATTGATGATTTTAGTGATAAATATATGGACTTTAACCTCTCACACCATCCAGCTGCCTTTAACCAGGATAAGAACTAGCTTGGTTCTATTTGTTTTGTTTTAGTTTTTTGTGCACACCAGGACCAATCACCTTGTAGCAGCTCCCCAAAGAACTGATGCCATCGTTTTTCATATTTAATCGATGGAATAAAAGTTTTTTGGGTTCTGACCAGAGTTTCTTTTGGCAACAACTAAGAAATAATAAGATTTTAAAATCTTAATAAAACACTTTGATTGTAATCTATATTATGATTACAAACAAAGAGTTCAGGATGCAACAAGTAGGTAAAAACCAACAACAAAGCTGGATATCTGAAAACAGAAACACCCCAAAATAAACACAAACAGTGTGAACAGAAATTTAGCCAAAAGAAAATCTGACCTGCATCGCTGGACGGCCTGCTGTCCTGACAGTCCAGATTTCTCCGCCCTCTTAGTGGTCCCAAGTTCTTAAAAACAATTTCAACAACCGACTGTTAACATCGATGAGCATTAATGAGGACTGAAGGATCTCCCTATGAAGATGATGTCACCTTGTTTGTAGAGCCCAGAGTTGAAGCATGGTTGGACTGGGACGTTCCATTCTGCAGGGTGAGGGGTTCTGAGGAGGCAGGTAATCTGGACAGGCTTCTGCAGGCAGCACAGTGAAAAGAACAGACATGAACAACCAGCTGTTTCTGTTTGGGACACTTGTTTCACTCTGCTGCAGCTGGGAGTCAAACTGCTGTCCTAAAGAGGCCCCATGGAGCTCTGGGGATTGAGTCCAACACATTCAAAACAGACCACAAGCATTCCTGAACAAACTTGGTGATCATTATTCATCTGTGCATGCAAGACCCAAGAAATCTGGAAAACAAACAGCTTTTGTTTTTTAAAGATCAACAATAAAATTCACTTAAACCCCCACAGCTGCAAAAACCCCATGGTTTTTAATGTGTGCATTTCTGACAAACTGAGAGAACCATTTGTCTCACCTTGACCTCTCTGTAGTCGCCGTCCGTCGCGTCTCATCAGGCTGTACGTCAGCTCTGTTTCTGTCCTCCACGCTCACATTTCTCAGGTAACGCTGAGTCACACCTTTACGTTCTGTCTTCACGCCCTCGTTGATGCTTTTCATCACTTCACTCTGACTCTTACCGTCCACCTTCCTCACCCTTCCTCTCCTAGTTCCTTCCTTGCTTTCAGAGTTACTGGATTCTCCATTCGGCCCCTCTGGCTCCTGACATGGAATGTGGGCTTCGGTTTTGCCTTTAGCCTCAGTAAGAGCGGTGAGTCTTTGCCTGGTTTCCTTCAGCTCCCCCTGCAGGGTGACCAGCTGCATTTCAGCCTCTTTTTGTCTCTGATGGGCTGCTGACAGCTCCCTCTCCACGTCTTTGTGGGCTGTTCGGAGCGCCGCAAGCTCCTCCTCTGCCTCGGCTCTCAGGCGGTCTGCCACTGACACCGCCACCTGGAGGTCTGCCTGGAACTGCATCCATTCCCCGCGCTCTGTCTGGAGGAAAGTAGTTTGAATTTAAACAACAATACTGATTCAACAGGTGCACATGAAGCAGTCCTTGTGGAAATATACCTCAACCCACTTCTGGCCTTAAAGTGACCAGATGGAGTATCAGGACTTTCATCAAAAACCTGCCCTCTGGTGGAGGATCTACATGTGAAAAGTGCCTATTTTATTTCTTTATTATTAATATATTATTATACAAATACATTAAATACTGATGATTATATAGTTGTTATAATAATATTAGACAATAAGCAGTTTTACTAGATTTTTAAATTGTTATTTCATCTTTCAGGCATTAAAGGATTAAACATGTCATTTTTGTTTTCCTGCTAAGAAATGATTAGTTAACGTACACAACGCTTTAACTAGTTAATGACAGACACATACACCTGTTTTAATGCTTGTTAACACACCTAAGCCAATCACATGGTAGCAAAATTGTCCATATGTAAAACAATATCAAGAGAGCGACAGCTGTGTGGATGAAAACGTCTTGCTGAGGTCAGAGGTCAGATAGAAAGTCAACAGTCTAATACACACTGGTTCCAACCAAGGTCTGCAGAACATCTCTGAAGGACAACATGCTGACGCTGATAGACTACAGCAGCAGGAGACCACACCAGGTGTCCCTCCTGTCACCAAGAACAGGAAACCGAGGCTATAATTCACACAGGATCCCCAGAACTGGACCAGAAGGAACTAAAAATGTTCCTGATCTGGTGAGTCTTGATTTCAGCTGCAACATTCAGAAGGTCAGAATTTTCACCACCATCATGAAAGCATGGGTCCATCCTGCCTGGAATCAATAGATCAGCATGGAGCTGGTGGTGTAATGATGTGGGGAGGTTTTCTTGACCCACTTTGGGTGCTTTAGTACCAACTGGTCCTAGTTTTACCTCCACAGCCTACCTGAGTATTGATGCTGACCATGTCCATCCCATTACGACCACAGTGGACCATCTTCTGATGCTACTTCCAGCAGGATGATGATCCATGTCACAAAGATCAGATCCTTTTTAAGTTTCTTGAACATGACAATAAGTTCACTGGATTGTGAACTTGGGCTCTACAGTCACCAGATCTCAATCCAGTCCAGAACCACTGGGATGTGGTGGAATGAGAGATTCACATAATGGACGTTCAGCTGATAAATCTACATGTCAGTATGGACCAGAACTTCTGAGGAATGATTCCAACACTGAATGAATGACGGTAAGAGGGGATCCAACCTGGTACTAGCAAGGTGTCTCTAATAGAGTGGCTGCTGAGAGAAGTTGAAAACCCTCTAAACAACAATCTACAACTGCAAGCAGCTACTGTTTGTAATTTGAGAAAATAGAAAGTAATAGTTACAGTCAGTAGTTTTGCCAAGACAGTGACTTTTGGTCTGCAGGATTTAACATCAGTGTAAAATCTACACAGAATGAGCATAAATAAACCAAATTAACCACAAGAAAATCTATCTGGATTCCTATGAATTAAACTGAATTTAACAGCAAGTCTCAGCAGGATGGAAGGAGGGGAGCTGGAGGAAAAACAACTGAAATATGAGCCAAAAGAATTTCACACTTTCCCCCAGAAGTCTGTATGAAGATAAAAGAAAAGCAACCAAACTAAGATTATATTGTAAAACCTTCCCTTTGGCTTTGAGCCAACCACTTTCTTTCACTTCATCTGAATGAGCAGCAGTCAGATGAGAATCTCCCCCTGAAATAAACTCAGCTTAGTTTTGTTTGAGGATGAATGGGAAAAGTTTCCATTTTTCACCATTTCACAACTCAGACATGAACAAACATCAAACAAACGGATCAAACGAGGAAATCTGAACCAACGACGCCAAGAGGTAAACGATAACAGACTATTGTGAAATTCTAGACAACTTAAACAAAAGGAAACGAGGAAGCAGAACAAACGTGGTTTAAATCACACACGGGCAGCTACGTGAACCAGAGCGCTGAGGAGCAGAAGGGCTGGTTGGTAATTAGATGAAGGATGGATGGAGATGTGGAGGAGGTGAAGTCTGAGCCAAGTCGATTCCTCATCTGACCAGTGACTCAAGACCACAGCTGGACCCGATTACACTGGATGCATGCTTGCACTCACAAAGACGCACACATAATATCATATTCCTTTCCTCTCTCCCACACACACACCCTTTAACATCAAACCACATTGTTAAACACACTCTGCCCGACCGACGTTTCCCTCTATATCAAGAAGTACTGAAACACCCAGTTTGGTCATCTTTGCAGAGTCTTTATCTGGCTGTCGACACACCAACTCTAGCGTGTCTGTCTTAAGAAAACAGGAAGGGGCGCTCCTCTTTCAAACTGAGATAAAAGTGTGGCTCTACACACAAACTCCCTCAGTCCCTGAAGGCCTAACCCTGTGCCCCGCTGCAGGACCAGATGAGATATTCAGGCTCCACTTGCTTATAGTCTTGATGCACATTTTAAATCCCGACAGCTCCTGGGAAAGCTCCAGCATACTTGGAGACTGTGTGTTCCACCCATCTGTCCCGACTTCACCTCCACACCCAATCTTTCTAATGCATGCTTGGGGACGCGTTCTAATTCTGTAATGGCTCCTTTGTCTCGACTCCACAGCTCAGAACATATCTGAATCCTCCTGCACCTTTCAGACATTTCACTTTAACCAGAGCAGCCACAGACATTTATAAAATCAAAATGCTTCAACACAAATAACTTGGCAGAACCTGCATATCTTAAACTCTACAGCTGGATTCACAATCAACCAGCACTGCATGCACAGCACGAAACAACACCCCCCCCCCCCCAAAAAAAATCTGACTTAATGCACAATCTTCATTCTGCACATGACCGGCCTGCGTGACCCCCTGACACAGGGCCGTTTTAAGCCCTGTTTGTAGGAGCAGTCTAGCGAGGAGAAAAGAGAGAACCTGGAGATCATTTCTGAAAATCTCCAGCAGTGTTCTCCTGGAACTGATTCCAAAGCCCTGCGTTAAGATGGACCAGAGGGGGGGGGGGGGATACACAAATCTCACCAGCCACCCACACACATACTGAACTGTTCCCTGTTTTCATTTTTGTTAGTTAAGACAACTGATGACTAGACGCACATACGAGCACAGACAGATGGTGCACTGATGTTAAAGGGCAGAAGGAAACTGTAATGACTGATAACAAGAAGAAGACCGGGAAAAGAATTAGAGAAAGCACATAAAAGAGGTAAGCTGCCAGAATGTCGCTGGAAGAATGATGAGTACTCGAATTACATAAATAAAAGAGTAAAACTACAAAAGGACCAGGGCTGTGTAGTTAATCTAATTTATATATCCGTTTTAAATATTAGCTTTAAAACAATCACAATGAATCTACAAAGTTAAAATGATTTTGTCACATTCCACTTTAAAATCATGTTTTATTTTGCCTTGTTTTTCAAGTGATGCACATTCATACTCGTTCTGGAGGATAAACTCAAAAGCATCTCGTGGTGTTTTAAAAAGTCAGTGCAAACAAAGATGGAAGAACAAGGACAAAACATAGCAACAAAGCATGACATAGGTCTAAAATTACACCTCCGTTATTATCAACAAGGACCCTACATGGTCTGTGGTGCACCGTCCACAAATATATTTAATACGTTTCTATTTTCAAGCTGAGAAAAACAGAAAATATTGCTTTTTTATGTATTTGTTTCCTGCTTAGACATCCAGGCTACCGTACAACCTGCCTCTGCTTTAGAAGGGCTGACGCTCCTTTTCAAGTAAAACAATGACGTTTAATAGTTGGTGTCAACACGTCTGATTGGTTTTAATCCCAACTGTAATGGTTGTCTAGTATGATCGAACTCATTTTGGTTTCATAATTTGTTCTCACATGTTTCGATCACTAAACAGCCACCCACTGACATAAATTCATAACTGCAGTCTCCTTAAAATGTGACCTCTGGATATTTTAAGTTTACAGAATCAGAAAACATCTGCTATAAAAACTCTGTGCTTTCAAAATAAAACCTATTGGTGACCAAAGTTTATATTTTTGAAGGAATTCATTCAAAATATACAACTTTAGCTGATAAAGGTGTAAAACTTTAGTAAAATGAACACAGATCATAATATATACTCTAGTGAGCCTTGTAGAGAGATGCTGGGCGTTACGGGATTAGCTTGATGCTCTTATTTTGACGAGCTGCACGATAGCATTCCGAAGCAAATAACCGCAGTTATGCTTAGTTATAAATAAATGTGATTATAGTTTATTTAATGCTCAATCAGCACTAGGTGGCACTGCAGAAGGTTACAAATAAAGTTTTACACACTCTGGCTCAAATGCAATCATCATACATCAAACCCATCCATCCATCCATTTTCTGTAGCCGCTTCATCCTCCACAGGGGGTCGCGGGGCAGCTGGTGCCTATCTCCAGCGGTCAAGGGGCGAGAGGCGGGGGACACCCTGGACAGGTCGCCAGTCCATCGCAGGGCCACACAGAGACGAACGAGACAAACAACCACACACACACTCACACCTAAGGACAATTTACCAGCCCAATTAGCCTGACAGTCATGTCTTTGGACTGTGGGAGGAAACTGGAGTACCCGGAGGAAACCCACGCACGCATGGGGAGAACATGCAAACTCCACGCAGAGAGGCCGCAGAGCCGGGAGGTGAACCCATGACCTCCTTGCTGCGAGGCAACAGTGCTAACCAGCTGCGCCACCATGCAGCCCCATACATCAAACACTGAAAAAATTACACGCTCTTAATAAATTATGCTGAGAGAAAACGTATATATGACTAAAGTTGTAGGTAATGGTTGGAGTTTTTGTTCTAAGAAAAGGGATGCAACAAAAAGAAAAGAGAAATGGATGCATCTGCACTTATTCTCCTGCAACACACAAACACATGTTCAGTCAGTTCAGCTGCAGCCTTCAGCTCCCACTACCTCACAACGCAGCACTGAACAAAACAAACGGGTTTTGTGTCTCAAACTCCCTCCTCTTCCATTTTCTACACAGGAATCCCAGGACGGCTGAGCAGACTGAGAGTTCAGAACGCTGAGCTTTGCTTGCTCATATTGCTCTACTGAGGGACTGTATAAACACAAAAGTTGAATTGCCTCATTTCCATGACGCGGCCCCCTCAAAGAGCTGGACCCCAGTCTGTCTGAGGTGAGCTGACCTGTGTGAGGCTTTTATTTCTAAATCCCCTATAAGGATGTGGGAACGTTTACAAGAAATGGAAGAAATAATGAAGGGAGCTGAGATGAGAATAGGAAAGGACAGAATCCATTAGTTTTGCAAATCTAAATGTAAGGCTGTTAAAATAAAAATGAATGGTGGACAAATGGAAGAGGAAAGGAGCAGAGCTGTGGATGAGGGAGGGACACTGTAGGTCAGACCCAGCTGTTGTAATCTACAGCAGATCCAGAGGAAGCTCAGAGCCTCTGGCTACAATCCTCATAAGGGAGGGTCAGGAATTGGAACGGATGAGTGACAGGAAATTACCAAGGAATACCACCATCCACATAAAAGCATGCAAGGCTTAGGCAACGACTGGTTTGGTCCCAAATAGCTGCTGAAAAGTATTTAGGAGGAAATTTGACTTTCAAGTTGAATTTCTTCGCTTCTTGCTGAAGTGGTGTCCTGATATCATCCAAGGCTAAACGATATCTAACATCAGGTGATCCCAGAGGATGATTTTTCCCTACTTTGAGCCTCACAGAGAATCAGAGGGCAGGAAGAACTCTAATCAGTAAAGCTGCAGCTCCCAGCAGAGGCAGAGTGAGGCCAATTCCAAGGTCTGTTGTGATATGGGAACTTGGGTGGCAGAATGTGAGTGTTGGTGTAATCTCTGAGCCAAAAGGTCATCTCTGACTAGTTGATGACTTGTTATTTAAATGATTTTTATCTTGTATAACTCAGAACTACTGGTGTTTACCCTATTCTTAGGGTAAAGACAAAAACAAATTTAACATTTCTTAGAAGACTGAAATGTTTTCTTTGTGCATCAGCTCAGCTCATAACTAGAAACCCATCAGATGCATCTCACCTGCAAAGTAGTCTTCAAACTCTTTACCTCGGTCAGCAGATGCTTCAGTATTTCTAAGGGAGGGAAATAAAAAAACGTCAGATATCATCAAATGAAAGTGAACTCATAAAAAGTCAAGGGAATAGATTTAATACAAAGAAAGAAAGACATTTCTTCATTTAGCAGCAAAATCTGCCTAAATGTGATCAAAAAGAAGTCTACCAGACTGATTTTATTCTTGCCTGATGTGTTGGTGCTCTCATCCTGATCGGCAGTAACACCCAGTACGGTCCTACACTCCTCCAACAGCTCCACCAGGTCCTCGTGTTGGCTGTCTCTGTCTTTATTACCTGGGAGCAGAGACGGACTCAGACCTCTTTCCTTCTGCTCCAAAAAGCTGCTAGAAGGTGATGAAGGGCTCTTTAAAGGACTGACTACCACACTCTTCACGTGGGAGGCTGATGTTCTGGATGTAGAGGTTGGAGGACCTCCATTCCTCCCAAGAGATGCTTCCCCTCTGCTTGCCACAGTACTACCTGTGTTTCTGTGCACCGGGCTCAGCCCAGAACCAACTGTAGAGCTATGTGGGACGACTGGTGGAGGAGGACTCCAGTCAGGAGGGGGGATTGGGGTGCTGGGAGACCTTTGCTGGGATTTCTTCAAACTGGTAGTGATGGTTGCTGCTGGAAAAGGGGGTGAAATTGGGACTGCAGTGAAAGGCGAAAGCTGGGGAACGCTAGGAAGTAAACCGACCCCGTCGCTCTGTGGAGAAGAAGGTGGAGTGTGGAACGTGTCCAAATGGGGCCCTAAAGAAAAAGAGGAAAAGATATGAAGGTCTAACTTTGGGTTGTTCTTTTTTCTAGCTGGGGATAAAGTACTGCAAATGACTTAAGAATTAAAAAGACATTAACCTTGAAATGCCTTAATTATTTAGTAACATCACTGGTCACTATATTAAGGGGACTCTACCAGAACTGAGTTGGACCCATTTTTACCTTCAGAGCTGCCTAAGTTCTTCATGTCATGGATTCAACAAGGTGCTGGGAACATTCCTCAGAGGTTCTGGTCCATATTGACCTGGCAGCATCACACAGCTGCTGCAGGTTTATCAGCTGACCTCAACAAGACATGTTCATCTACACAACTGCTGCTCACTGGACACATTTCTCTCTTTTTTGATAATTCTCTGTAAACCCTGGAGATGGTTGTGGGTAAAAACCCAGCAGATCTTTAGAAATACTCAGACCAGCCAGTTTGGAACCATGCAACACTTAAAGTCCCTTAAATCCTTTAGTCTTACTGTTGATGCTCAGTTTGAACAAATGCTGCTTGCCATACTGTAAAGTGAGTTCAAATTAAAAGTCCGGTTGTCACTTTTCAGGCATGTTGACCCTGAAACCATCCCCCAGCGAGACGCTCAGATTAACACGCTGACCAGTGGAACGCCCAGGCCATAACCCTGGAGACGAACGCTGTAATTCGGACATTCCTTTTTGGACTCCTCATTCATTATGTTGCTGCAACACTCGTTTTCCAAATTAAGGAGCGCACACTTACACAGAGAGAGGACTGATGCTTTGTGCTTGCAGCAAAGGGCTGTCTATAACTTTCCGATGTTGACAGAATAACATGAGTGATTTCCACTTTTTGGTTCAGCATTCCATGCTCAGCACAGCGAGACAATTCCTCCTTTACAAGTGACTTCTTTTTCCTTTCTTTTCCTTGTTTGGACAAAAGCTTCTCTACTACATAAGTTTTTTTTCTCTCTCTCTCTCTCATCAGTGATGTAAGAGCAGGAGTTTGCAAAGTTATGCACCACCTGCTGCAAGGCCAAAAATCCCTCCGAAAGAATGGCAGGGCTGTCTAGAAAGGCTCTAATGCCACCCCTGCTTTTTACTCTTCATTCCAAACCCTAATGTGTTCCTCCAACCATGCACGGGGGAGGCAGACTGACTGAAAAAAGGGAGAATTTGAGTGTGTTTTCACCAAGGTCTCTCAGACAGTGTGTATGTCAGACGACATTAGGCCTCCAGTGATTAATCTGCTGCCCTTGCGCTCAGCTGGGGAATTCTGCCGATTCATCACAGCTGGCTCGGTGGGCCCAGAACGAATCGCATGGGGACGCAAGGAGAGTGACCACTCGTTGAACAACACACAGGAGGGCTGCCAAGATTCCAGCAGCCACACACACACAATGTTTCTGCTTGCTTCTTTTTGTTGCCTTCAGTTTCATGATTATTCCTCATCCACCCACTATTTTTAGGGAATTTTGATGCTCCCTTTTCCTGTATATCACCTCCTATCCTCTTCCTCATCCAGTTTTTTTTTTACTTTTCAGCTTTAAATAGATTTTTTAGATGTGACTGAAAAAGAAAAGAAACTTAAACTGTGAGGTTATGAAGCTTAAATGTGTTCAAAAACATGCAAAAATAACAACAATAATAAAAAGAACTGAAATGTGCCAAATTATAGACTGGTGTGTGACCTACCTGTGGGTCCATGGTTGTCCTTGGTGGAGAAGTTGCCCATGCTGCAGTACCTGAGTTTGGGCCACTGATGGGGCCCTGCAGGTTGAACTTTCACTCAGAGCAGAGTTGACCTACACACACATCCACAACAGTCACAACCCAGTGGACACACAGCTCTGAAGCACGCACACACACACACACGCGCGCACACACACACACACACACACACACACACACACACACACACACACACACACACACACACATCATGCTCATTTGCGTGGCAGTAAAATCAGAATGTTTACATAATGAATCGCTTAAGGGTGAAGCGAGAGGAAAACAAAGTCGGATTTTACAGTGAAGATAGGCGCAAAACCAAAACGCGTCAAACCAAGCTGGGCACGAAATAAACGCATCTTAAACTAAAAACGCGCACACGATATAAAGCACAACACCAGGGTCAACAAAGTTACAAACTTCTCTTTTAGATGATAAAACTCATAAATATCTTGTGAAAAGTGGAAACAAACCTTGAAAGCGAGCAAGTTTCCCCCAGAAATCTTCAGATCCGTGTGATGAGTCCTCCTCCTCCTCCTCCTTAACGCGTGGGCTTTCTGTTTCTTCAGTAATTTAAAGGAAAACAACCGCTGATCAGATTTAATCCAAACATGTTTGCTGCTAAAAGCATCTCGAAGAGATGGAAAGTTTCGTTTTGATCAACGAGTTAAACTCCGACCACGGACCAGGGATCAGGCTGGATGCGTCCGCTGGAGGGCAGAGTTAGGCTGATTTGGGAACAGCCTCCTGGATGGTTTGACCCGCCCTCACTTTCCTGTTTTAATGATGACCTACTGCACCACCTGGATATGTCTATATCTCTATTCATAAAAGTTATTTAAAACTTTCTCCTCAAATAAATCTTCTCAGTCAGGTGGATTAAAAAAAGGAGAAAGTGAATTCTGAATTTTAGGTTTTCAAATAAATGCATCACACTGATAAAAGTAAAACTTACTGTTTTTGATGCTTTTTCTTTTTAAGTTATAGATTTTACTGAACAAACATGCACTAATTAATGTTATTTAACTAATTTCTAATCTCTAAATACATTTAATGTTGACTGACACTCAGTAGATGAAGGGCCTTTCACATCAGATCAAAAAGATATTTAAGCAAATCAGTTACTACCACTGCTAGCTGTAAGAATTCATTTAGTTACACAGAAGAACCAAGAAAATGCCAATTTATAAAAAGTTTATAGGTTTATAAAATCAAAGGTCTGTAAATTAATAGTTTAAATCAAAAAGAGTCCTTCTAATGTGAAGACTTTTTAAGATGGGAGTGTTTTTCTCTGCATGGGAAAAGCTTCAACTGTTGGAGATTTTAGGAGGCAGAATCTTCTGTTTGATTCCTTCAGCGAGGTCTAAACTTTTCAAGACGTGTACTGGTCAAAATTCAGCAAGCTGAAAGTCTTTTTTTTTTCAGATAAAGAAATCTTGAAAAAAAATTTCTTACATTTTTTTTATTTTTAACTGCTCAACAATAAACATGCAACATTTTAAAGAATGTAACATAGTTGTGTTTCTACAGTATACTTTTTTTTTTATTGACATGAGACATAAAAAGTCTGGTAAATAAAATCATTAAATTCCCTGAATCTGATTGGTTGAAAAGAAACTTTATATTTACATAATAATAATAATAATAATAATAATGAGCAGTCCTGCAGTGAATGTAATTAAATTAGTAAAAAAAAAAAAAATTCTAAAAGAAATAAACTTTTGTCTAAATATCATTTGGAGCATTAAAAGAGTTACCATTTTTTATTTGTTACTTCACTATCAACTTCTGTTGAATGTTTCTGAGATATTCTGAAGCTCAATCACACCAAAACAACATGATTTGTCATTTTAACTAAAAACATTTATTTTTTTTTGTACAAAAATATAAGAAAATCTCACAAATGTGTGCAAAAACATGTTGACCCGCGGTTGTAACTAAAGTGCAACAGAAGAATGGATTGTTTGCAACAGATTTTTATTAAATAGGACTTCTACAAACAAAACAAATCTCGACTCAGGTTTGTAGACATGCAACTGGATGAACACTGATGTGTGACACACAACAAGCTGGTAGATGAATATTATGCCTTTAGATGTTCCCCTTATAATAATTCCAACAGCAGACGTGTTTTTTCTTCTTTGCTGCAGAAAGGAGACACGCGCTTCTCCCTCCTCTCTCTGGTGGAGATCAATAGGTTTCCTCAGAGCTCGGCGCTTACTCTGCTCCACCGCAGTGTGACGAGAATCTATCAAAACCAGTCAGGTGCATTACACAGCCCTCAGCCCATAACCACATTGATTTCAAAACTCCTGTGTTTGCAAAGCCTGAAGCACGAAGAATGAAAGCAGCTCGGAGCAGACATAATAAATTAGATCAAATTTTAAATCAGAAACAGGTTAGAAACAACTCAAACCTGAGTATGCTAGTATTATTTTTCCCTTACAGCCTCATTATGTAATGGTTAATAGGTGTCGGTACTTGTTCAGGGGTAAGGTGACACATTGCTCAGCATCTGACGCCAGGTGGAACCATTAGCCCCCCTCGGCTGAGTGGATTACAGCCGTTTTGTTGGTGACCTGCTGTGCTTGCGTTCTGGAGAGCCTCTAAAAACTCCCAACCTGCTTCAACTCACCACTTGTCCAATTTGGCAGCCAGACAGAGCCGTCTCTTCAGTATAAAGAGATTACAAGGTCTGGCTGACCTCTAACTGATAAAACAGTTCATGTTCTCACAATCCTCTTCATTCAAAACACTATAAAGTCTGGAAACTTCCTGCCATGTGTATTAAAACTCTACATATTTCTTACCAAGGCTAAAAAAGAAGCAGTAAAATCCTGTGCAACCAGTAAGGCACAGCGCTCGCTCTCAACCACACTCAGTGTCTCGCCAAATCTCAAGTCCCAGTTTCTTCGTTTAACGTCTGGTGTTAGGGAAAGAAAACACCGACCTTATGATGCACAAACCCATCGCTGACATTGAGAAGACTGGTGGACACTGCAGGGGGGACGGCACATTGTTTGGATGCACAGGAAGTGTCTGCTTCCCACAGGTCCTTGGCTCTCTAATACCAGATTAGTTTGTGAGTGTATGCATGTGTGTGTGTAGGATTGATTTTGCACAGGGTTAATCCCTTCAGGACACCAGCTTATCCTGGAGGAATCACCATTCTACCTTAACGGACTGCCTGCTGCAGGGTCTCGCAAATTAATACTCATAACCCAGCGATGCAGGAAACGGTGACACAGGTTGTGTTCAGAAATCAAATAGTACAAAGTCTCATTGATGAGTTTCAGAGGAAATCAATTGACCTTATGGGCAGGAAGGAGCTGTTTAAGCATATGCATGTGGATTTCTACTTTGGGTCACCAATCATCTGCATTAAGAGGATCACTTCCAAACATTTGTCCCTCGAGATGACAAGCAACATCTCCAAATAAACCCGATAAAGCCACGAGAACCAACGACCTTTGGGACTTTCTAGCATCAGTCACGTATTCATCCAGTCACTTTTGTTGCTTAAAGCCTCATCAGTGATTTTAAAGTTCTATCAATGAACACAACCCAGTATGTTAGGTATTCTTCTATGTTTTGCACAACATATAGGTTGAGCCATGTACCAACACTTTACTTGTCTCCAGAGAGCACAAGGGCCGCATTGTTGCAATGGGCCGGCATAGCTACAATCCTAGACATGTAAAAGTGTAATTACTGGATCTCAACCTATAACGTTGGGTAATCTAGATTTAATACACCATCACATGTTGCTTTAAGGGAATTTCTGGCCAACGAAGGAGGGAGGTGGGATCTCCTGGTAGGCAGCAGCTCGGCGGGTCACATCCGGGACGGGGGTCCGCTGTGCCGCCGTGCCCACCCAGTGCAGCACGCGGCTGGAGGGCCTGTGGTGGAGGGCCAGCTGCCTGGAGCTGTAGCCACACATCCCGATGCCAACGGCCCCCAGGAGCATAGCCACACCAGGCATGGTCCTCTCGGCTGGAGGTGTCACAGGCATGTTATGGTAGGCCTGGGTCTGAAGAGAGAGAGAAGTCACAACTGTCTGCATCAACATGCTGCCCCATCAAGTCCTCCCAACAACCCTGATGAGATTAAAAACCCATTTTGTTTTTCATTTACTAAATTGCCATGCGCCTCTTTTTGACAAACAAAAAAACCATCTATCTTGCGACATGGACAATTTCCTGCTGACAATTATGAAGCGCAAAGAGGAGCGAATAATGGAAACCATAGTTTCTAATGGAGCTATGTCACAGGCAGTTAAGAAGCAATTCCTGTGGCTCAATCATCAACTCCTCATTTCTACTTACAAAGCAATGGACTGTCGCAGGTTTGGTTTCTTCATTGTTTGTGATTTGAAAAAACAAAAACAAAAAACCCAGCAGCTACTGCGCTAAAATAAGAGCCATTCTACAATTACGAGCACAGAAGCCTGGAAATATTTCCTAATTGTGGTTAGTGAGTGTATAAGATGTGCTGTGGTTCATCATCTTGTCACAACTGCTGAGATAATGGACTGAGAAAAAGTCTGCATCATGACAACATAAAGTTTAAGGAAATGATTCTGGCATACGACTGCTATCTGGTGATAAAATTCACAGACAGGAAATAAAAATAAAGATTTTGTTTATAAAAAGCAATATGTTACATTGGCATTGTTGTAAAGAAAGTTCTGATTCACTCACCTGCAGCAGCCTGATATAACCAGGGGTCAGTCTGGGGAGTCTGAAAAACATTTTGGAGCTTTTCACGATGGTCCTCTTGAATTTAAAACAGAGTTAAAGGCTGGATAAAACTCTGCTCTTTCTCTGAAGCTCCTCTCCCTGGACTCCCAGGACGGGAACCCCTCTGCCCCGGTGTGTGTGTGACTCTCCGACCTTTCCTCAGCAGTCTGACACACGACAGTCTGGGTAGCCCTTATACTGTCTCCTTCTACTGTTTACATAATAGCATGGCTGAAGGAGGTGAGTCTAAGAAGATTACAGGAGCTGCTACACATGAGCAAAGATATCAGTGTAAACAGAAGAAAAGGCTCAGCGTTTAAGGCTGAATCATACTTTGATATTTTTGCTGAATAGGTGATTTCCCCAAATGATCCCATCAAATCAACAATGTATCAGGCTATGTTGTGATTTTATTATCTTAATGTATTTTTTATAAGTTTAAATCACAATTTACCTCAAAGGAATGTGGGGAGAAATGACAGAATTGTCCAATTTAGGTCTAATTATCAAGTGTAAACCAGCAGACACACTAGACTCTATTGAAACCTGCTGTTAGTTTATTCTGTTGGCATCTATAGAATGGTCTCTTCTGCTAGTTCAGCAAATTTCTTTAAGCTTTAATATTTCTCTTGGCCTCTGGGCCCTCAGCTCTAGGTCTCATAATGAGGTAGCTTTGCTGAGCTGATCGCCTCTTGCTGAGGACGAGTGAAATTCTCTCCTGTGTGACAGAAGCCAACAATCATCCACAACTACTAATAGGACCCAACTCTACCTCCTGACTCATGCATCCATGAATAATCTGCAACTCTGACAATAATGCTGCAAAGTCATTATCCAACTGGATCTCATAATGTCAGCCGGGTTTCATGCACAAGGAAGCATATCACATTGAAAGGATACAGTTTGGGAGGAAATCACATCCAAATGACTGCAGAGCAATAACATAAAACAGGCAAATGTGATGGTTATCCATCCGTTAGTTACTGAGACGTTTAACTCCAAATCACAAACAATAACGGGATCTGATGTCTAGAGACCAGAAATATATATGATTTGTATTTTTGATTTCTTCAAAGCAACATGATGAGCTGATGTTTTTCACTTGTTATGGAAAATAAAGAAAGTAAAAGTAAAATGTAACAAAAATATTTAACATAAAAATAAAGTGAAGTAAAAAATTAAACAACAATAAGGTAAATATCCTCATGTTTATTTTTAATTCTTTATATAAAATCCATTGTAGCACAGCCACTTTAACAAGGGACACTACAAACGGACTATTTTTAGACAGGGTTTTTGAGCAACATGTCAAATAGCACTATTTGGGAACATTACGTACCTTGTTAAAGTTTGGCTTAAATGAACAGAAAGGTTCTCTGAATTTGCCATACTAGAAAAAAATATCTAAAAACAGAAACCAAAAAATGGATTAAATTAGGAGCTATTCTGTAAAATTAATAAAAGACGGTCACTCCTTATGTCAGGTGTGGTTTAACCTTAAAAATGACACCAGTTATTATAAATGAAGACTTTTATTATAAATACAAATAAATGTGATAAAATTCCAAAATGTGGGTTTAATTTATGATTCAAGTGCCCACTACTCTATAATGTATATAAAGTTGAATAAATTCAAAGCTATGTTCAGAAACTTGAAATGATTTGAAGAAAAAAATAAGAGCAAAACTCGAAGCAGATCAGATTGTTTGAACTTGACCCCACTGAGCGTGTTGTTGTTGTAAAAACATTTCAGAAGATCCAGCTCTGAAATCCCTCGAGCCTTTTAGCTTGTCTAAATGTGGAGCATTAATCTGGGAATGATCACCTTCCATTGATCTTATATAATCACGTCACACGACGTCTGCCCTTATTTTCTCCTCTGGCTGCGATAATAAGAAGCTCCAACTGGCTTCCTGTTACACACAGGTCTGTGTTTTATGGTTTAAATGTCTAATCTGCTGGGTGTGTCCCATTCCCTGGATAACTATTCCCTGCAATTCAGTAAAAATCAGGGAGCTCTCATTCAGATCACCAAACTGTCACCATCCATCTGAGATAATTGTCTGGCCTTTCCCTGAACTCATGGATGGACATCGAGCTAAAGAAAACAGTGTGAAAATAGCAGTCCTGAGCTGCAGACAGGAATCCCGCTGGTGCGGAGCGTTAAGCTCTGACCTCCCCAGGCGCTACTGGTTTAGAGTGTTTATCAACAACAGTGTGTGTCACCATTTTAATCACATAGCTGGATAAATGCAAGTGGCTGTTGTGATGATATAATGGGACAAAAAGACAAAAGGATGAGTGGCAAGGAATGAGCAGATCCCTGAAATGGAGGGGAAATAGTTTGCAAACAAGAGAAACTGTAACTTTAAAAACAAGAATATTGACATGATAAATGTACACCAGAAAAACTAAACATACCAAGAAGCTTTTGCTGGTTTATGTGATGTAACATGACCATCATATACTGTATAAGCCATATGGTTGAATTAGGCGTTCTGTATGTGCTATTTGCCATGCTGGACCTTAGTGTGGATTTTGCCATATGTGCAGACAATACGCTGCTTAAATGGTGGCCAGGTATTGAAGATAACATGCACCAGTTTGTTTAATCATGCAGAACTACAGTAAAAGGATCTTTTTCACTGATTGAAGGCACTCCTTAGTACAGTATTACCTACTTAAGGATTTTCAATCATTTAAAAAGGAAAAGCAACAGATTTTAATTAGGATAATAATTATACTACAGCTCAAAAGTTTGGAATCACATGGATTTTATTGATTTCCATGGAAAGACACAAGAAATTAGCCTGATTTGGACATGTAGACATCGTCAAGAGTTAGAAATAAATATTTTACTAGAAACTATTTTCTTCAAACTTACAGACTCTAGGCATTCTAGCTGTCAGTTTTCAAGATAATCTGATTACATTTTACCAGAACATTGATGTCAGCCAGCCAGGCCATATTTGCTGCAGAATGTTTTTTTTTTCCATTTATTAAGAAACAGAAAATCATTACAAAAATATATTTGGAAAAAAATCCTAAACATTTTCAGAGTGAGTAAAAATAATCCTTTAGAAGTGTGTGTGTGTGTCTCTGACTGAGTCTTATGCTGTAGAAAGTCTCGTCGCCTCATCTCGCTGCAAAGGGAGAACGTCTGTGATCCAGTATTTGAACAGTGAAACAACTGCAGTGGTTTCGTCTATAATAGACAGAAGGAGAAACTTCAGTTATTGCTGACAACACAAGAACACTCAGTGTTTACAACAAAGACTTACTATCATATATTCAGCACCTAAAAACCTTTACATTTTCTCCCTAATTGACACAGATCCTCCGTCCCACCTAGACAGAATCTTATTGAACTTATTCTTGAAGAGTTGGAGCTCAACCCAACCCATAAAATGTAGAGATGAGCAGCAAAAATAGGTTCCGCTTTTTATGAAGATGAACTGAAATGTGCTTCAAGAAAATCTGCTCCTCAGGTTTAGTAATTGGCCCGCTAGGGGGTAGACAGAATGAGGCGCGCTTTGGAAAATTCATCTGAAGGGCTTTAAAAGCACGCGCGTACCTGGATTACTTCCTATGTATGTGGGTTACATCGGAGCACAAAATGCAGCTTAAATGGGTAATTTAATGTTAATTAAATACAGCTTTGATTTACAGCTGTGACATCAGATGCTACAGAGAAAAATATTAGAAAAAAAAGGACATTTTTTTTCGCTACATTTCACAGGATGTGAAAATGTGCTGAAGTTAAATAGACTCATGCATTAATGAAAACACACACACACACACACACACACACACACACACACACACACACACACACACACATTCAGTAGTGAGAGACGGTGTCTGGGGATGCAAAAGATGCAAGAAGAAACATGTTTACCAACTGAACTACGAACAAGATCAGTTTGAACTGATTGTAGGCAGGTGAGTACAGGTAAAGACTGATAAAGGCAAGTAAAGGCAGGTATACTCAGGTGTGCAATAAATATTCATGTTTGAGCACAAATAGAAGGCAAGCCAGGGCAGACTGGGGCAAGTGTTAACCTGCAGGGACAGGTCGGTGAAGTGTCTGATGCAACAACAATGAAGCATCATTGAATAAAAGCCTCTAATTGGCCTAATTCTGTAACAAAAACCAAACATTTCCAGGAAAATAGGTTTTTAATCACCTGCAGACAGGATCTGATTGTTGTTGAGCTCCATCAGTGCCTTTTCTAGACTCTCCGTCTCTTTATTTTGAACCAAAGTCTTGAGACACATGAGCTGCTTTAGGACTGGGTTGGGCTTGCTTCCACTTGTTATACTGGCCAGAAGGTCATCCACTACAGCAGAGAGGTGACGGTTCTTTGCTGCATCCAGTGAGGCTGGAAAAAACACAGAAAATGAGAAGTTATAAAAAAAGCATCAATATTCTACTCAGTATATAATTCAGTACTAGTATTTGTGATGTGGAGTTGCTACAATCACAATTTTTAAGGGCCAATGGAATAACTTATTTTAATCACATGGTCTATTCGGAGACAACCAGATTTATTAATTCAGCTCATAAAAGGGGTGAAAAACTTCAGGAAACCTGTAAGATCAACAAAAATATGGTGAAGATGTTTCTGAAAAAAGGAATAACGTTGATCCAAGGAACAAAAAAGACATGAGAAGTTTTAAAATATAACTGTATCCATATGTGATGCTGGATATTATATAAGCATCATTCATTTTTTAGATTTTTCATCATAAAATTGCATATTTCTAATTATCATGCGCCTTGAATTCACATTTTTCTTTAACATTTTCTTTTTCAGTAGCTTCTTCAACCTTTTCTTTGATCTTCAATGTTTCCTGATCATTTTTATTCACTTTTTGAGCAAAATTTATGAATTTGGTTGGATGATAAACATAAACCATGTGATTATACTCACAGGCCCTAATGATCCTAATTGTAGCTCTCTTCAGCCATGATAAAGGCTTTCTTGTGTTTTGCTATTAGTGTATCCAGGATTCACATTTTTATTTAAATGTTCTTAAAAACAATTATTGTAAATATTTACGAAAATGATGAGTAATCATGAATTAACAACTGCTCTACAATCTATTTACCTAAACTATAGCAGCTAAACTCTTAGCTGTAAAGACAATAAAAAGAAAACAAGATTTATAAATATAGTTGTTCTGTGATTGGAAAAAAAAAATCAGTATTTCATAAAATCAGAATCAGAATAAAAGCTGTGTGTGCAGTACAAGTTTAAAATCTGGGCACAGCTACTCATTCTAAACATTTCACTGGTGCCGTACGACACATCCAGTAAAAAATAAACCATAGAAGCAATTAAAATAAATTATATTTGTTTTTTTTTTAAATGAAAATGTAACCGTTTCTTAAAATTCCTTCATTTCTTGCATTTTGAAATAACTACAGGAATAAATCAATCGAAAACATCAAATTCAAGTGGTCGATTCTCACAGTCTGACATGTAGATTCCTGTCGTCGTTCTCAGGAACTCTGACAACTCAGCAGCTCTTCTTGTGCTCTCTTCCTCCTCTTCATCTTTTTGGTATGTGAACTCTAGCGCAGCAGCTCTGGGCATCAAACCCATGGACAGCAGCTTCTCTTTGTGCCTCTTCTTCTTCAGCTTCCTTTTCTTGTTCCTGCTGATGTGCTCTCCCCCCTCAGCTACAGGCTCCTGACTCAGACTTGTGTTGGACTCACTGATGGGAGCTCCATCTTTCTCAGCATCCTGAAGAGGGATCTGCTTCCTCTTCCTTCTTTTTCTTCTCCTTTTTTGCTCTTCTGCCTCATTTTGTTCATCCACTTCGTCACTGCTAATGTGGACACTCCCACCTGCCAGCCACAAGAGAGAAAATTGTTTAAAAAAAATAGAATTAAATGGGTTTTATTCCTTTGGAGCTGATTGGATTTTAATCAACAAAAATCAGTGGGTGTTATCTCTGATCCTACGGGCAAATTTAAAACATCTATGATGCCTGTAGGAATTTAATTTCTGATTCCAGCAATCAGTCTGGTGACAGATTTAATCAACCAGGAGCTGAAGCTAAGGTTAGAACACCACCACAAAACTATAACATTCATACCACCATGGAAATTTTTCTTTTAGCTCCAGCAACCTTGCTGGTTTGGTTTTGTCAAAAAAAAACAACAATCAATTATTAACAGCTATTGCAGAGGCCGACTGTAGGTATCAACTTGTTGTCTTGTGCAAATCAACAAATACACCATAATTAATAACTGATAAACAATAGTCTGATAGGTAAACTGAGGTGAGCATTAATGAAGATAATGAGGGCAGAGATGTGCAATCAACCATGGTTTTCTCTTAAGCACCATCATTTAGCCCGAAAAACAAAAACAAAACCATCTTCAATTGATGCATATCACCTGCATGGGTGTGACATCTCCTTAAATCACTCAGGCATTCAAAAACAAATCCTCAAAGGTCAAAAGAGTTTCAACTTGCCATTAATAACCTGACTGATTGGCCAAAAATACAGCATAAATACATACAAATTGCTCTAAATCTGTTTGTGCAAGTATATTCATACACACACTTTTTTGAACACACAAATGTAGAAAGTTTTCCTTAGTTAAAAACACACAAGATGTTCACTGAATGGTTCCCTTAGCTAGAGTGAGGGAGACAATCAAGAAGAAGGACTTTAATACTCAGGAGAAGCAATCTGGAGAGATAAACCATGTTGGCCATAAATCTTGCAAACTAAATGGTGCGTAGCTCAGGTTCATAAAATAAAATAGTTCATGGTTGTCTTACCAGCTGGATTCTCATCACTATTTATGCTTTCAAACTGGGGAACTGTGACAGATTTATCAGAATGAATACTGTAATCTGGTGGAGGAGGTAGGACGGTGTACATCCGACAGCGAGGGTTAGCAGTGTTCTGCGCCTTTCCTGCATCTCCTGAAGCAAATATAACAAAAAGATTGAATCAACTTTAAATAGATGTATGTGAGTGTTAACACCCGTATGTTTATGGTGTTATTTTGACCTTACCTGACACAGAGTCCTGTTCAGATGCTTTTCTTTTCCCAGTAGCTTTTTTGGCTTGGGTCTCTGCAATGGGTGATGGACTGTTTTCTTTTAACAATGTGGAGGCTGCAGGATAGAGCTTCTCAAGAACTTTTGACTGAAACACTGTTAGATGGAAAAAACAACACAAAGTTAACAGAATGTCCAGAGATCTCTTAAAATTTTTATTTGTATCAATTAGCTTTTTACATGAGACCAAAGGACTATTTTTCATAATTTTATATGTATAAATGTTATTATAACATGCATCTTTTCAATTCTTATATGCCATGAAAACTGTTTACAGTTTTACAAACCATATGCCTACAGTGAGGGGTTCACAGTGAAATATTGTCATTTATAGGGATTTGTTGTGATACAAAGTGATCTTCAGACCTTTATTCTTCAAAAGTAATATTAGTCTCTTTATTGAACCAAATCTCATGTTACATTATGTGGGAAAGACATTTAAATATACATTTCAGTCTATTTCAAATGCAAAAACATTGGAAACTCAAAGTATTTAGGTTTAAAAAATGTAAACACACTGCAGGTTTTATATTTTATTTGTATTGTTTTGATTGATATTCTGTCACTTCTGACTTATATTCGCTGCAGAAACCAGAATTAGGTTATTTTTGTTTTTAAGGTAAATGGTATGTTTATTATATTTATTAATGAAGGATTAGTGCGTGAATTTTGTTATATATGCTGGCTGCTGTTTATTATTGCCAAAAAAAGATTTTAAAACGTACGTATAGATGGATGGGTGGATAGAAGGATACCATGAGTTTGCCGAAAAATATCCTGTCAAAGTGTAGCACGTGCATTTGTTTACAACAAGGCTAGTCCGCATAGCACATCATTAGCAGGCTAGCTAGTTGTATACTAAACACTTTTCTGCAATAAGAAGTTTTTGTGGACAACACGTAGTGCTCACCTTGTTTCCTGCGAGCCATATTAACATATCCAACTGATTTGAGGCAAGGAAAACCCAAACGACAAAGCTCCAGGCGGCTGTGAACTTAGGCTAGCAAGTTAGCTATGCTAAGCTACCCGCGGTGGCGAATATGCTTACAAAAATCTAAGTCGTTTGGACTGGCTCACATCGGGTATCACATACGGATACTTCACAACGTCGTTTAATGTCTACGTATTAACTAAGCAACAGTATTAGATAGAAAGACATTTAACAAATTAGAATAATGTTTGAAGCTCTTGCTCTTCTCTGCACAACTTTCCACCCACACGCCTGAAAACAACCGGATAGATCCCAATAACTCAGCTCTTCGCCAATCTCCGTGCAGGTCCACATCGATTTAAAGTGGATTTTAATTTACGAATAGATAAAAGTCTTGCTATTTTCGCTCAGAGCAGTGACTAAGATAAGTTCAAAGACTATTTAAATCGGCATCATTATTTAGATTTTACATTTTGGTTAAGCTTAGAAATTTAAACAATGTTTCGTTGCGCCAATCTCCATTCAAGCTAATATCAATTTAAAGTTGACTTGGATTTCCAAACAGAAAAGATCGATATTGTCTTAACTTAGTGCAAACCCTGAATCAGTTTAAACTGTTCTTGAAGTCGGCTTACAATTATTATTTGTTTAATGTATCATCATGCGTTAATATAAATTTAAACTGTTTATGACAGGATGCATTTTGACGTAAACGATTAATTTATACGTACTTAACTAAATACAGGTAATCAAATGCAAGACGAATTATACTTTGTTCTAAAATATCATTTAAAAACATTTGATTGAGTTTGTGCTCGCAGTGGAAATGATTAAATGTTTAGTTTTAGTTGGTTTAAATGGCCAACTTTTGTCTCTGAAGTGTGTGATTCATCAAACTAGAGCGCCCCTTGTGTTTGGACCCTGTAATAACAGCAGCTTGGGGCGTGCGCACACCAAGCCAGCTAAGGACGGGGTGGAAACGAGAAGAGAATACTAAACAGGTACCTCATGGTTCAGCACCAGCAGCAGCGGGCTGAGTTGAGATTTGCGCACCCTTCAAACTTGGCTTGGGACCTCAGCATGTGAGCGGGATTTTGCAGGAGGAGGAGGATCCGCCCAGAATGTCAGTTCTGAAAAAGGTAATTCCCCTCTTCCTTTATTTTTTCCAATAAATTTTCAGCACATAATAAACCGCGGTACAGTAAATAATTGGAATTTACAGTATGCATGACAATTGGGTGTTTGTTTAAGCAGATTGCAGGATTTTTTGTTATTTGTGCAGGGATAAATCACACATCTAATGAATATATACAAATAATTTGATTTTTGCATGACTTTTGCTTGCATGAACCCCCTCAGTGTCATCACACTTACCTTTATTATCCCTTATTAAAAGGTTTGAATGGGGATCATTTTCATGCAGAAGAAATTCCTCTTTGCTTAGGGGTAACTTCTCAGATGAATGTTGTTTCATCTCCTGAAGACTTCTTCTTTTGTGCACAGTCACGTAATACTGTAAATGCTGTGTTGACTGTAGTCTCTGTGGGTGGATGAGCTTCACTGACTGTGTCTGACAGAGCAGTGTGCCCATGCAGCGCTGAGAGTGGAGCTCCCTGCCTCTAAGAGGCAGATGTTTGATGAGCGAAAGGTTTTGCAAGAATGAAGAAAAGTATGGAAATTTGTATGAATGTGTTACATAATGTCTTGCATTGAACGTTTGCATGATTTTTTAAATTGGTGTAAGGCTGTCACTCACTAATACTGTGGGAAATGGTAAGCTAACTTATTTTTGAAGAAATATTGTTTTTGCTGTTTGTTGCACAATAACAGATCATGTTCACGTTCAGTGCAGGTTGTTGAGGTCTCAGCTCCAGTTGATCCCTATAATTGAGTGACACAACAAGAAAGTTAGATAGAAAGCCTGCTTCAGCACTGTTACCGAATCCATGGCAAATGCACAACACTCAGCACGCACAGTGAGTGACAAAGTGATGGCTGCCTGCACTCACATAGTCAGACATCATAATCAGAGAGGCACTAAAAATAGGGGACGATATTCATTGCAATTCTGTGGAAGCTCTGTGGAGTTATTGCTGTTCACCCCAGTGTCTCTAAGCTTTACCATGGTGCTCCTCACAACCTGTTCAATAATACAAAAAGGCCTTTATTTTTAGACAGTAATGGTCAGCTGGATTTTCTTCAGAGACACACGCAGCAGCATGTATGAACTTTAAAAGTGCATTGCAGCCAATGCTTTACCTGAAAATGCATTTCCTGCATGTTTTATTAAGGATTTTAGCAAAAATATTCAATGCTTTCTTCATACAGAAGGCAACCAATGCCACAGATTTGCTGTAGCAAACATTAAGAAGGAAAAGTAATTTCAAGGAATGAATTTGACCGTTTTTGTGTATTCACTGCTTGAATGCTCAGTATGAATGCATAATGCATCAGGCAACTATAACAACAAAAGTAATTTGCAACTGGACAGGTGCGAGTCACTGCTGTAGGTCCCTACGCTACTGGAAAACAATTTTCTTGTCACATCGAAGCTTTAGGGAGGCCCACATTTGATCTCCCTTTTCGGCTTAATCAGGCAACGTCTCACATTGTCATTGAACATATAGGATTCAAATGAGATGGAAAAATCTTTCCAGGTAATTTCACTGCATGAAAAGAAGATGGTCTAATTAAAATCTACATAAACGGATAAAGGACAAACAATAATATTCAAAATGATCTAAAGTGTTGTTATTGAGAGGTTTGATTTTGTCTGATTGGTACTGATAGAATAAGGCTAATGATGCACAGTGAACTCAAAACACTGCCTACGTAGTGGTCATGCAATATTGACGTTTCTATTCATTTTAACACTTTTTTTGTCCTTGTGTGTTCAGCCCCTTTACACCCTATTCATTCACTGATAAATGTCCCTGCACATCTGTAATAGTTTGGCTTCAGTTGAGGGATGCCGAGGGAGTGAAGGGGATTGATGGGACACTGCTTTTATGGACTTAATAATGCATAAGAGCTATGTGTGTGTTTGTGTGTGCATGTTTGTGTGTGTGCACCTGTGCCTCAATTCTCCTCAGTTCATCAACTTTGTGTTAATGTCAGACACAGATCTTCCTTGTAGGCGGCTGTCAGTGTTTTCTCTCAGAGTAGCTGCTTGAAGTGACTCCTTGCAAGATTCTTTAGTGACTAGTTTCTAATATGTAATTGTTTTATCCGTTTTTATGTTTATAGGTTTTTCTTTAATTTGTCCGGCTTGTCTAGACGTGCTTTTATGAATATTTTTTGATACAGCAGCTGTCCTTTTGATATTGCACAATGCAGAGATGAGTGACCATGAGTTTTATCAGCTGCAGGCCTTTGAAACTCTCAGATAAGAGACTAAATGAAATCATCTTGTGGTCTATTTGGAATTCTAAATTTGTCCCTTCCATCTTCCTGCATTAATGCTATTTCAAGATCAAGAAGTCGGACTCAAATGCACGTACAAGACAATCTGAAACGTTCTTGAGTTTTCCCTTGTAGAAGATGGATGTCCTTTAATAGCATCACTGTTAAAGAAAGACCTGGCCCTTTAATGAAGGAGCCCACACTAATGACAGACTGTCAGAGCAGCTGGGTTTTTGATCAGGGTGAGTGGGGAAAAATTGATTAAACTCTTGTAAAAAGTTCACTCCTTTAATTACCTTAATGTGGTCAGGCTGTTTAATATATCTCCCTAGCATTACCACCAGGCTTTCTGTTGGGGGAAAAAATGATATAAACTGTGCCCTTGTCCTTTCCCTATTTATGACATAAAAAGTTAATTGTAAAGCAACAAATCAGGACAATAAAACCAAACATTCCAGATTTAGGAAACCTAACAAAAAGAGAAATAACTCATAAGATTTTAAGAAAAAAATTATAATGATTTTCAGGGGATTTCTTTGCCTTTAAAATAAAAAAACAAATTCAGCATGATGTATTATTTTTGTAGGCCTTCTGACATTAAAGCCGTCTGACACAGTCTCTTTTCCATTTCCAGCTTTTCAAAATCCAGAATGTCTGGCTAATTTACTGACAGGCTGTTCCTGTGGGCTGTTTGCTTTTTGTTCTACATTTGAAGTAAAGACATCACATCACGTCGTTCCATTTGTGGCTCGACCAGCTCTCCAGACACATACTTGCACTTTACACCTCATACCTCTGGAACATCTGGATTTTCTCCTTCGTTTACATCCTTTGCCACTTCTCTGATGGCAGTCAATGTGTGAAGTAAAGTTCACACATTGACGTTGCAGCATCTTGTCCCACATCAGTGATCATTTGAAGAAGACGTGTTAAGCTCTTTTATATTCTTTAAAAAGATATTCTCCATTTTCCACATCTGCAGTTTGGCTCTAGTCAAAATCTCATTATCTCATCAACATGTGTTGAACTGGGCTAAACACCACACTGTAGACAGGAACTCTGGAGTAGTATAACAACCAGCTGGTGGATGAGAAACGAGCCAAAATCAGTCTATAATTTCTGATTTTGCAGTTTAATACAAGCTTGATGAACCCCTGACTGTCAGTCCATTTCTCCACGCTTGAAATATCCTAGTGATTACCATCAAGAACTGTTTAATAGGAGACATGTTTTACTGATGTTTATATTTTCTTTATGGAATTTTCTTATGCTTGTCAATTATGTATTCAGTGCCAAATAGAGCTTAATTTTCAATTTTTTGTTTCAAACTCAGAAATATATAAGCGCAAACAGAAAATTGGATACCTTTGTGGAAAACTCACCCAATTCTTTCTATTTGGATTACCAGTACCGGTATTTTGAAATAGAATAACTTGAATTTTACAATAATTCAATAATTTGAAAATGTCAAATGCTTTTCTTAATCTTGTTGAAACATATCATTAGTACTTATTGTTTGCCAATTACTTTTAGTGGGTAATATAATTGCTAATGAGAATGCTCAATGCATTTCAGTTTAATTATAAAGCTTCACTTCACATCACAAGTCATCTCAGAGCGCTGTGCAAAGCAACAAGTCCAGTTCAGGTCAGGACCAGATTCAAGACAACTGATTGTAGTAAATGCACTTCAGTTGTAATAATGATGCAATGCGATATGATAAGATATGATGCAATATATGATATTATTGTACAATACAGTACTATAATATATATGGCATGCTATGATAATATACAATACAATGTGATTGATTACCATGTGGTACAGTACAATATGGTGTGATACAATACAATACAATAAGGTATGTTATAGTACAGTACAATATGATACAATATGATGTGGTATGGTACACTATAATAAAACATGATAAGGTGCAATATGCTATGATACAATATGATATAGTACATTATGCTACAATAAAGTATGGACAGTGGTGGGCCGTCGGAGCCAGGGAGGCCTGCTCTGCTGTGCTGTCCTAAACTTACGGTACTCAGAAAAGTAAATGTATTTTTTCTTTTGGTAAATATTTTAAAATAATTTTTATCCACTTGGTTGCACCGCTCCCAGTGTTAAATATTATAGGTTTTATCCAATCAGTTTTTAGCTAGCTTGTGTTGTCAGGCAGTTTGAAGTCTGCCCCAAGGACTTCAGAATCAACAGAGCAGGCCGCTGTCTGCTATAAGGGAACAGAGACGGTCAGTTGCGATAGCTAAAGAGCTCTTGAGTCTGTGACTTCCAGGCCCTCTAGAAGTTGTTATTCTCATGCTGACATGAAGGCAGCATTGTGCAAAATATCTGAACTAAACCTGGAGATTTGACAGCTACCAACAGCTATTGGTGTATTTTTTTAACCCATGATGGCTGAAGTAGGAGAAGGGGTCCTGTTCCAGCAGGGAAAATGGTTTGTTGCTACAATATGACACAATACAATTGGTAAATTACCATATGGCACAGTATGATATGTATGATATGATAGATTACAGGACAATAAGATATGGCATATGGCATTGTAAAATACGATACAATATGATACTGTGCAATATGATATATGATATGATATGATATGATAAGGCACAGTGCAATACTGTACAATATGATACAGCATGATACAATCTGGTGCGACACCATTCAATATCATATACTGATAAATCTCTTGTCTCATTAGCATCATAAAATTTAGCAAGCACTTTAAATAAGTGTTGTATTCTGAATCTGAATGAAATTTAGATTTTCATGACAAGGACTCCATCATATTTGAAAAATCAAGTTGTTAAAATAAGGGGAAAACATTTGTGAATAAATGGAACATTTTCAGCATTTAGAGAACGCACACAGTTGGTGAGTGAGTTTGTATTTTTGTCTAAAAAAAAGTAATGAGTAAAAATCAATCCATCCATCCATCCATCTTCTGTAGCCGCTTAGTCCTCCACAGAGGGTCGCGGGGGAGCTGGCACCTATCTCCAGCGGTCAGAGTAAAAATCAATGATACTCCTAATTAATTACCTACTTAGCTACAGTAATGGTCAAAAACTAATTAAAGTAGCGTGTTTGTCATTTTAAAAAATTACTAGCAATATGTAATATAATTGTCATTTACAATGTTAAAATTCTGAAGATGATGAATTTTTGTTTTTTGTGACAAGGACTGACGCCATTTTAAAAAATCAATTGTAAAATGTGGAAAAATCTTTAAAAATCATCAATTTATAGTAGTTGGAATGTAGACTACAAGTGCCACAAACCTGCTGAGAGGGAGATTTTCTAATTTTCTTTTCCTGCACCAAAACAACAATGCATTTTAATCAGTGTTGTTGTTAATCAGCTACATCTCCCAGACTGTGCTAATACAAGGACAAATTCAGTAGGACTGCAAATATACAAAAGCGTCAGTTTTGAGGTTGTTTTTCAATGAGGGCATTGTGCAAACATACTGGCATTTAAATGGATTAACAAATTAAAAATGAATGACTATTTTATACTTATAAGAGCTGAAGTTGGTCAGAAATTTTGCAGTAAAAGTAGCAAAAAACAACAAATCTACTAAATTACAGGCAAAGTTTGCTTGTGGCCAGCAGGCTGAGTGGGTAGTGGTTTTTAATAAATATATTCATCCGTTCAGTACAACTCAGTCCAGTCCTGTTACAGTATCTATAACAGGACTATATACCGTGTGATAATTTGTCACACAGTAGTGCTAAATCAGTTCTTTTAGGCCTGAGTTTGGCATGTCATTCACATCCATCTCATCGTACTGAAAAGCATTTCTTTTTTTGTTGTAATATTTTTATTGATTTTCACTCTATAACAAACACAAAGAAAAATATGGGGGGAACCCCCTAACCATCATAGTGCTGCTATACATATACACACACACACACACACACACACACACACACACACACACACACACACACACACACACAAATAATATTAACAATAATAATGAATACAAATAAGCAAAAACAAAAATAATAAAATAAAACAAAATTCGACAAGAAGCATGTAAATGTCAACAAAGAGACAATCAATTACCTCCAATCCACATCAGTCAACAGTTAAGCTCACAAGATATCTCAAGGATTAAGTAGGAAGGAATCAATTGGACCCCAGAGCTTCAAAAATATATCAGACTTATGGTTCATATCATGAGTCAACTTTTCCAGAGGAAAAATGGCTGCTATCTGGGTAATCCACATATTGACTGTGGGAGACTGTGAAGAGGACCATTGCAGCAAAATGCATTTCTTTGCAAGAAATCGAAGAATTGTAAACAGAGACTTAGTTTGCATATCCAGATGGTGAGGGGCAACATTTAAAAGGTAAGACAGGGGAGATAATAAGAAACGTACTCCGAAAATGTCTTGAATTGCTGAGTGGACACCTTTCCAGAAAGCTTGGATATAAACACAAGACCAAAACATATGTAAAAAAGTTCCTCTGTGTATCTTACATTTGCTGCAAAGATTAGAGCGATTGGGGAACATCCTCTGAAGGCGAACAGGAGTATAATATGATCGGTAAATAAATTTGAAGTTTTGTTCGTGAATAGAAACAGAAGTACACTTAGGGAAAGTTTCATCACATATTCTGCGCCAATCCGAGGGGCTAAAATTCACCTCCAAATCACGCTCCCACAGCCGCTTAACAGAATCAAAGCCTGAAGGTTCAAAACAAAGTAAAGAAACATAGAACTTAGAAAGGAGACCCTTGGGAGATTTTGACGATATTAAAGTATTTTCTAGTTCTGTCAGTTCCAACCGGATTGCGTTATCCCTTAACAAAGACTCAATAAAATGGCGAATCTGAAGGTATTTATAAAAATCCCTGGGAGGAATATTGCTATTGGCTCTAATTTGGTCAAATGATTTAACATAGCCAGAGGACAACAAGTCTGAGAAATCCAATAAACCAGAAGAGGACCACTTCAATAACCCAATACTTCTAATGTGGAGTGGTAGGTCTGGGTTTAAGGCTAGTGGAGATCGAATTGAAATGGAAGGCGAGATTTTCAAGTGTTTCTTCACATCTCTCCAAGCTAACAATGTATTATAGATTATCATGTTGTCCTTAAGAAGATCTATTTGGTCCAAATTATTTATATAGA
>SSNR01000090.1:808198-854508 GCA_006937965.1 Callopanchax toddi | reverse complement strand
CCCCCCCCCCCCCCCCCCCCACCCCCGGCCCCTTGTTGCTTCCCGGAAGGTGCTGCCAGGCATACTGCAGAAGCATTGCTGTATCTTACCAGACAGGAACACAGGTAAGGACTAAAATGAGGCCCAACTTCCATTAAACACACCGGTCACACACACACAAAGAGTGCTGGGACAGAAGCAGAGTCAGTCTATGATTGTAATTAGTAGGTGTGGTGCAAAGGATACAGAGATGTGTGGAGCACAGTTATCGTCTACCTGTTTTCGTCTCTGTTGTTTTTCATCTGCAATCTCATCCCATCTGCAGGTTAAATTCTTTCCTGGCTGCTTAATTTGTTCACATAGTTTGGATGTTTCCTGATTCGTTATCTTTGTTTTCTACACTTTTTAAGCTGCTGTACAAAACTACATCAAACACAAATGTGCACTGGTCTAAAATGAAGGGTTCTAACTCTCTCTATCTACATGACAGAGGGAGGTATTAAACTGAGATAAGTTGTTGCAGACTTGTGATGATGATGGGCTTCTTCACATTGTTGCAGGTATGAAGAGGCTGCTGATGAAATTGAAGAGCAGGGAGATATATTCAGGTACCTGGCCACAGTCTTCTTAATAATAACTTTTTTTTGTACAAGTCTTGACCTCTCTCTAACCTCTCGACTACACTGAGACTGCATGCATCGTTCATTCCATAAACTAAACCTCAAAACCACTGCTCTGATGCAATATTTTTTTTGCCTCATATCCATTAATAGAATCCTTTTTATGGTGATCTTATTCCTCTGCGATGCATTCTGTTCTGTTTTTTAATTACTGTGTGCACAATCTGTCCAGGTGTGACACACACATACTGAGGGGGTGGAGCGAGAACGCAGCAACCTTGGGGGTAGTCAAATCGTTTGAAAGTTGTTACGACTTTGGAACTCTGAGTTACGCGATTACTTTAAGGCATTTTACAGCATGAAATTAATGTTTGATGGGGCATTGAAGTGACATTATCTGCACTTATGCAGATAAGAACCTTTTTTTAGTGTAATTCTGAGCATTACATTTTTAAAGCAATGCACTCTCCTTGTCTCTAAATTCTCAGATGCCAGATGGGTAGAACTTGCTGTAATGGGACAATCTGCTTCTTGTTCTTGGCAAGTTCAGCCAGTCATATAAAAGCCTGTGAGGATATTTCACAAAAGTTGATTTTCCATTATGGGAAGTTTTTTTGTTTTGTGTTAATAGCCTACATCTCTTGATAAAAAGGTCTCGACACAATGAACACACACATCATAAATAACCAACCTTATATGCCGAATTTTTAAACTAAGCTCTTCTTATGTTGAGAAAGTCTGTTGAGATGTTAAGGTCAAATCTTGACACTAACATTATGCACAATGTCATGTAATATCACAGTCTTGCATGATCTGTTAGCTCTGTGAATATATGTTGTGAATGAAACTGTAGCTCAATATATGTCAAACTGACAAGGTTCTAGTAATTGTGTGTGTTTGCTAAGGTGAGTTATTGTGCTCAACCATCTGTGAACATTCAATGACTTATCTTTTGAGCTTCAATTAAAACAAATTCCAGCAGCAAAGTTTTAACCAAAGATGTTTTTAGATCTCAGATCAACATTTGTAAAGTTGAACACATTATAGACATCTTTCTGTTAGTAAAGATTCACTGTAGCCATCTTGAATTGGACTGTTTGCTTTATCTTACCATATAAAGGTGTTTTGCTAACAGACAAACATACTTTTTATGCAAAAATCATACGCAGCCAAAAGTTGGATCAATATCTGTAAAATTAACAAAGATATAGTCATTTTGTGTTAGCTAAGATTGTCTAAAGTTATTTATGGTGGCCATCTTGAATTTGATTGACTATTTTATCTTACCAGATAAAATTGTGTGCCAGTTGTGTACATACGATAACTTTCTGAGAATTTAATACTATCTGTCCAGTGGTTTATGAGATATTTTGCAAACACAGGCGCACAAACAGGCAAAAATCTTATTTGCTTCTTCTTGCCTTGAATCCATCTGAACATGGGTGTCGTGATCTCTGAAACCTTTCCACAGATTTTGAACCAAACTTATCTTAAATAGATCCTTTTATTTCACAATATTTGCATCTGTATGCACCTGCACACACGTCTGTGCATGTGAATGCAACCTTCAAAGCAATATAAGTTTGGCTGCACTTCCAAACCACATTCAGTTTCATAGTGAGGAACAGTTTACCTCTTTGAAACATCTAGTTTGACAGATTACACTTTCAGGAAGACACTGCACACTCCTTCTTTTAAATACGATGCAGTAGTCAATAAACCTGTGATTTTGTGAAAACACTCCCATCGATGCTTATTGATCACCACTGATGCAAATGCACAGTCTGGGATCCAAGCCAGGGCTTTTGCAGAGTAATGCCTACCTTGGCATCCTGTTGCCGTGGCAACAAAGCTTGTACATGCAAAGACTGCATTTAGTCCATTTGTTAGAAGCATCACTCCTCTGCGGTGATTGGATGATCTTGGATTTGCATTTGATAAACAGATGTCACTAATGAATTCTGACATCGGAGGATGAGGCTAATTAGCAGTTACAGGTTCTGAATTGGGCCTGAGTCATGAGAGACCTGAGTGTGGAGCATAAGGTTGGAGTAAGGAGAGGGAATAATTACAGGAGCCCATAAAAGTAATGACAATAAAATTATGATTATCTCCTGCTGGTGGATATGATTATAATGTTGGATATTTGTGTTTATGTTCATGAGCACTTCTCTGTCATAGTGAATAAGGGCGCCCTCTCCTGGCCAGTTTTCTTCTATCACAAATCCATCTTCTCAAATTTCTCCCCATCTGTGCTCAGCTTTTGTTCTGTGCATTGACAGCCTCTTCATAAAAGCTGAAAGGATGAGGCCAAGGGTGAGGGATGGGGAATGTAATTATAAAGGGAAATGTTTCTTTATTTTAACTGCAACACACACATAAATTGGCAAAAATGATCATCTTTTTGTACAGCTGACCTATTAATTGCTTACATTTTAAGTGTCTGACAAGCAAAATTTTCTAGAGTTTCTTGTTCCCAGATGCATATCTCCCTCAACTGACCCTCTTGCCTTTTTGTTTAGGAGAAATTTCTTTTAATAATAAGTTCTGTCAGTAATTACTGTGTGTGTGTGTGGGTGGGGGTGGGGGTGGGGGTGGGGGTGGGGGGGTTGGAGTATTTGATGTACTGCAGGGTTTTCATGTTTTCCCACTTGAAAAAAATAGAGAGGTATGTAATTTTCATCATAGGTACACCTCAACTGTGAGAGACGGAATCTAAAAAAACATCTAGAAAATACATTGAATGATTTTTAAATAATTCATTTTTATTTTATTGCATGAATTAAGTTAGACCACCCACCAACCATCGATAATTCTGGGTCTCACAGACCTGTTAGTTTGTCTTTAAGAAGCCCTCCTATCCTCCACTCTGTATTAATGGAACCTGTTTCAACTCAATATCTGTACAAACAGGGTTGCACATAACTAGTCCGGCAGTACGCATGCGCACCAGATATCATGCGTGCATACCAGAACCCACTGTCTGAACGCACCTTTGCGGACCAGTGCTTTTGTGGTCCCAATGGTGCAGCCCATGATCTGACGAGCTTCACATCCTGTTGCAGCGCAGTGAATGAGTGGCCTCTGAAGTTAGTAGACACACATGCGCAGGACCTCCAACACGCGTGCGGCACCAGTGATACACACACTCGTAGCACCTCCTATAGACACGCATGGCACCTCTGATACACGTGCACAGCAATGGCTGAACACACACACTCGCAGCACGTCCAACACACGTGCATGCAGCACCTCCGACACACGGCTGATGAACCGGTGAGACACGTGCGCGCAGCACTTCCAACACATGCGTGCAGCTTCGGCAACACACACACACACACAATTGTAACTGCATGCAGCACCAACGCCAGCTTAAAATCACACACACCCAAACCCACAGAGATGTGGTGCGTACCAGACACCAGCGCCAGGTTCTCCCTTGAGTACCTCAATGGAAAAATTGTGTATAAACATACACACTGATCCTCACACTCAATTAATCACACTACTACCAATGTGCAAAACCAAAGTGCTCTCTAAGGACACCAGAGAAACAATTGTAGACCTGATTGTAGACCTGCACAAAGCAGAGATGGACTACAGGACAATAGGTAAACTTTGCAAAGAGACAGCTGTTCACAGAGTAAGCCGACAAAGTCCTGACTTCTATCTGTGTGACTCAGCTTCTGCTAGAGGCCAGCAGTGTTCTTCATCCATGATCATACATTGCGAACAGTGTTCTGCTGCAGCTTGATCTTCAGTTTGTTCCCATCTGCATTTCTCCTTGTGGTGTTATTCTTACTTTTAGCTGTTTTTTATACTCTTTAATAATTCCTTGTCCCCTTGAAGACAATTGTTTTTCTTGTTAAGCAGTTCTTTCAGGTCACTGGTGATCCAGGGTTTGCTATTGAAAAAACACTTCAGTGGTGTAGCCTCACCAAATAGGCTACATCCTCTGACCTTTGACCTCTGTTGACCATCACAACAATAATCCATCTTTTTCCCAATAACTTGGAATACAATCACTCTTGGATTATGGTTAACCTGAATCAAGATCCCTACAGGTGTCCTACTGTCCACTTTCAGGTGTCCATCTCCCAGATGACCTTAACTGGACACTAACTGGTCTAATAAAACACTCTCGGTAAGAAGTCTCTTCTTTAAAACCACAGGCTGGTGTTCCAACTGTAATCTCTTGTTTACAGAACATTCTCTTGTTGTTCCTGCTCAGGGTCACCTACACACTCACACTCAAAGTGTTATAATGCTTCTCTGCTATGTCATGCATTTTCTACATCTATAATGTGAGTCTTAACGGGCGGAAGTCATGTGAGTTGGTAACTCCCTCACAGTCCCTTGTCCAATCAGAACGATTCACAACTCCACTAACTCAGTTTTGATTAGTACACTTAATATCTTCTGATTGGTTAAATTTAAGATAACTCGTCTCAAAACTAATATTCAGTTCCGGTACGAGTCTTGTCTTGTCTTGTCGGTCTTGTCCAGTCCTCCTACAGTCTCAGTTTTGGCCTGAGCTACAGCCTGAATGCAGTCGGAGCTGCTATGCTGCTATCTTAGCTGAACCTTCATCAGCTTTGAACAAGGCCTCTCAGTCTCTCCCTCACCACGGGAAGATCAGAAATGAATTCAGCATGCCTGCTGAAATGCCTCCCTTGCTGACCGGGACGTATCCACGGACTGTCCGGCGAGGTCCTCGGCGGCCACGCCCTCCAGGACCACCACTCCGAGTCTGGGGACTCCAGCCTCAGCTCGTGGAGAAACCAACGCCTGCCAGATCTAGGAGCGTCCACCTTTCAGTGAGCGAACACCACTTTCTGATCGAGAGGTTTGCTTTGATAAAGCTTAATTCTTCCAAACTAAATTAAGCCAAACCAAATCCAAACTCAAATTAGCCTAAATTGACTCTTAAAGTCACAACTAGGTTAACTAAATTAACTAACTTCCCTAGTCATTAAAACATATGCTACGGTCCGTTAAAACTCACAATTAAACTATCTTTAACATCCTCAACATGTTTAAGAATATTAATTGTGTTTACATCAAACTTTCAAACTGTCTTATCTGTCTGTGTTCTTAGGTTTTTCAAATTAAATGATTGTTCAATCCTTATCTGGTCTCAGTTCACGTTATTAATAAGGTATTTCAATTCACTGTACTCTTTCAAAGAACCTAGATACCTTCAATAAATATTAGCTATTATCAGGGTTAAATGACAGTTTATCACTTTTCATTATAAACCAAAAATAAGCTAATGTTATCTGAAGAGGGTGTAGTTAAAATAACTAATAGTTATTTCAAAACGCTACAGTGGAGATTATGTTGTTCACTGAAGTTATTATAGTCAAGTCAAGTCAAATCAGCCAGCCAGCCAGCCATGACATTGATGTTATCTCCATCTCTATGTGGCTCAACAGAGTTCAGATTTGTGTGACCATCTCCTCACAGTTAGTCAGATTACACACGGCCTCTTAACAAGAGAGTTTTACACTGAACAGAGAGAGACAAGATTATGATATGCTTTGCCAAGAGCACTGTATGCAACCCATAACATGGTATAGGCCAGGATGGGCAGTATGGTCTCTTTTTAGCTTGTTGTAAGGGATTGTAATATTGCATGAAATGATTTTAACCTGAGCAATGGTAGGACTATTTGAAAAGTTTGGGTGTTGGAACACCTCTTACCAGGAATGGTGAGGTTATTAAAGTTCCCACATCCTCCATGAATGCAAGGCCCATGGATAAGGGCCTTATCTGTTACGATTGAGTTTTTGTGGAGGACCCAAGATAGGGATGAGTGGAGGAACAGCAGCAGAAGCCAGGTAATAGTCCAAAAATGAGGTTTATTTAATCCAAACGGCAGACGAGGAAGACGAACAACACAGTAGAACCGACAAACACTGACAAGACAGGGAAGCTTAAATAAGGAGGGAGGTGATCACGAAGACGAGACACAGGTTGGCTGGATGACAAACAAGGAACACCTGTGAAAACAACAAGAGGAAAAAGATTAATACAAAAGACAGGACACCAGAGGGCACCAAAGGAACAGGATGTGACATTATCATAAAGCATATTGTGTAATCTTTCACATTCACTGTTACTAGCATGTCCCTCTGCTTCTAATATGTAGAACCTCTTATGCTGATGAGCACTCTGCATTTCTATGCTCCTCATTCACAGACCTTTTTTATTTATAGTCCTTAATTAACGTGTGAATATTCTGTCATTCTGTTACCACTTTTCATGTCCTTACTAAATTTTTTGCATCCTATTATCGGGTCTTCCTGTGACTCGTTTAAAGCCAGTTGCCAAATCCTGCCCTGGAACTGATCTAGTGATACTTGAGCACATGTTCCCAGCCACTGAATGAACATGTGAGGGAAGGGTTGGTGCAGGGAGCAAGAAGGTCTGAATGTGTGTTTTACTTCATATCAGGGTTATTGTTTCTGTACCTGTAGGAGAAAATTACAGGTTATAGACATAGATAAATATATTTTTATGTGCAATTAACACAGAAGTAATACATGATTTGCAATTTTAAAATATTCAAGGTATTGACTTGTATACAAACTACACAATTAAAAAAGGCATAGATTTAATTATAATGGGGTTTTTAGAATAACCAGCTTAGCAAATAAGAATAAACAGCTGTGTATGGTCGCCTCTCTTCTGTGGCTACAATACTGCCATCAGTGTGTAAATGAGTGCAATGTAAAGTGCTTTGTAGTCCATGGCTTAGAATAGTGCTACAAATGCAATATTTTAAATATTTTTCTACATATTTTTAATAGCTTAGGCGATGCATAAAATAAAGGTGATATGTGGATTATTTTTCTCTGTATCAAAGTTTTCTAAATGTTTTAAATGATATTTCAGCTTCCAAGATGCTCAGTGTCTTCCTGTTTACAGTCTCAGCCAGTCATGGAGAAGTCAGAGCTATAAAGTGATCCATTCCCCAGCTACTGAGGGCTTTATTTTTATTTTTAAACATTTCTCGACACAGAATGAATGATTGAACCCTGCGATACAGTTTGTGCCAGGACAAAGCACAGTTTATGCCTGGCTGTGATGCGCCTTGTGCACGCACATACAGCACGGGAGGGGGGCATAGCTACGGGAACAAATTCTCAGCAGGGGGTGCTGAAAAAAAAAATCAGCTGGCAGGGCAGGGCAGGCATCCAAAACAGGCTGTGCTGATTAAAACGAGCCACTCAGATCCCGGTCTGGACCAGCCCAGAGTCACCATAGGTCCATTGGGGAATGTTTGCCCAGTGGCCACATCAGTCCACATCAACACCCAGGGCATGATGGTGCTGTCAGTGTGAGTGGCTCGGTGCGGATCCCTGTCCAGGGGGAGGGGGCGCGCCTGGGAGAGTGGACTGCAGCATGCATCACGGAGCAAGGGGCCTGTTGGTCAATCCAGACATGCCTCTTCCCGGGACACAGGTCCGCTCTTCGCACAGCAGAACCTCAGTCTGCTGTAGAGGTCTCAATTTCAGCCCGAGCCCAACCCGATAAATTATGTTAATTATTTTGGGTCAGGTTGGACACAGAGAGAGAGGGAAAATAGAGAAGCTGAGAGCGCATCGTTTGAAGATGTGACAGCAGTACTGGTGTCCATGGTTCTGATTTTGCAGTCTGTCAATCAGTCATAAACATCTTTTCTTCTTGTGTGCCAGCTAGCAGCAGCAACGAGAGGACCTTTAGTGTGGCTGGCCACACGAGAGGAGGACACGTCTAATCCAGACACTGTGGAAACATTGTTATTTCTTCACGGTGTTTAGTAAATAAGCGGTGCGGTGGTGCACCGCCAAGTTTGCTCTTGAATCAGGGAATTCCCAGCTGTCCTGTCCCGGTCCTATGCGGACGTTTCTAATATATTATTAGAAAATTATAATGTTTTATTCACGGTTCATGTTCTGAAAGTTTAGCGTTTAGTTTTAATAAAATGTTTGAGTTGAAGTATTGTCCGCTGTGTGTGTAACTTTTCCCCCCTACATAAAAAAATGTAAACATTTGAACTTTTAAACCTTTGAGTTGATTTGGATTCGGGGTTGAAATTTTGGGCCTGTTGAGAACTCTAGTCTGCTGAGCTGGACATGCAGCGCTATTTCTGCACCCTTGCTGCATCTCCATTTGTTTTCTCGAGGCTTCCAAAAAAAAGTCTAAAATCCACTTTTGTGCAATTTGTGGTAAATACATCTTTGAGATCACCAGGAAGGGGGTGCTGCAGCCCCCCCCCCCCCCAGCACCCCTACTTCCCGTGGTAATGGAGGGGGGGGAGAATGGATGTTTTGGGAGGGGCCGCGGTACGTTGGTTTGAAAATATGCTCTCTTGCTGAAAAACTCCACATATCTGCTTTAACAGACAATCAGTTGTAGAACGGTACCAGGAACCAAGACCTGATAATAAACTGGATGAATGGTCACCTGGTCTAGACAGGAAGTGAGTGAGCAAGGAGGGGTAGTCTCTCAAACATGAAGCAGGCCAGAGCTGAAGGGAGGAGCCTCATGCCACAGGGGCTGGACTCTGTGCCAGAGGACTAACCATTGGAGAGTTGAGTCTAAACCACAGCTCCTCCCCACCTTTTTGTCCAATCCTATTGCAGGAAGATGATATATTGTGCACATTTCTGCCTATGCTTCTCTGGGTTGAAGTCAAATAAACTTTTTGCTGATTGGCATGAGTCAAAGAGAGGTGGTTCATGAGTGAGTTTAAACTGTATCTAATAAATCCACCCTGCTGAGAAAAGTGGCTATTTTTGTTTACGATCACTTGGTATTAAAAAACCTAACAATTACCTCAAAACAAACGCATCACATCAAAATGGGTAAAATTCAACTGATATTCTATGAAAAACTTTGTGTCCTTCAGAGTTACTGGAGAACTTTTGCTCAAAATCTTTCTTAAGAGAAAAAAAAATCAATATGGTCTGACTCTCCTGAAACATATTACAAAGAATGAGTGCTAGTTCAAGACTTGCATCACAATTATCATGAGGATTATCATCATATCCTTTAAAATCGAGTCCTAAATTTTCTGTCACCTAATTGTAGCTTCTTAACTCAGACACTAACAGCACAGTAGGTTGCACCCTGAAAAATTAATTAGCTAAATCACCACTGCCACTGTGTGTTTTGTGTCAACCTAATGTGGAAGCATTTATCTGGGGACATGTTGCCATGGAAACAAATTAGCCTGCAGGACTTAGAGGAGTCAGAGGAGATGTAGTTAGAAAGCAAGTGAATTTCTCTGATAGATTAAGTCAGAGCATAATAATTGGGGGAATTGTGCTTTAAAGTCCTCAGTTGAACCTCCCAGCCCTTCAATTAAAGTGGCCTTTTTCCACCTAATCCTGCTAATTCTCACTGTTATACCTGTCTCTGCTGTCTGTAAAGTTTCTCATGTGTCCCTGCTCGGAGACGGCATTGGTCCCCAAGCTACATCCGTTTTAATGGCTCTTCTCTTGCTAACCTTACGGAGCCTTTGTCTGGAGGCACAGCATGTCCATCTTAATGCTTCACATGTCCTGCCCTAGCATCTCCGTCCCGCTGTGAATCTCTCTGACACGAGAGTGAATCAGCAGCTGCTCTATTAGCCTGCGTAATTAACGGACGGGCTGTCGCTTTCCATTTGAGTGTGTCCTTCTACAGTAGTGAACACATGCACAATGTTTGAAATGCTGTGCTCCAAATATCACATTACACTATTTAAAGTACATATGCAAACAAAGACAAGGCCATAAGAAGAGCAAATCTATTAGCGCTGACAGTGACCTTCTTTCTTGCTTTCTGCTGTTAGTTTTTACCCTCAACCACCAGCTCATCCGTCTTTTCTGCTCTCACCTCTGTTCTGCTCCCTCCAGCACCACAAAAGCACTGAACTGTTACCAGAGTGGGCAGCTCTGCTGCAGAACCTCGTTCTCCAGGCCCCGGCACCAGATTGATTGTAAATAAATATGGCACAGGCATAACATGTCATCAGAAAGCTCAACAAGACTCAGCAACATCTTCATTAAATGCCAGGGGTTTTCATAGTCAAGCAGCTTAGTTGTAAGGAGTGTCAAGGTATTTTAAAGACCTGGAATTTGCAGAAAGTTCAGATGCAAATAGCAACATTTGTGTGACATCATGCCAGTTATTGCTTTGGCCAAAGTGTGTTTGTGTGTTTTGGCTCATAATATATGATTTAATGATTAACCTGCTTCTGTGTGTGTGTGTATGTGTCTGTCTGTTACTGTTAGCAAAATATCTCTAATCAACCTTAGCTTACACTAAATGATGGTAACTCAGTCAATTTTACAAATGTTGAGCTCAGGCTTCACGTGTTCGTAGCTGAGAGTTGTTTACAACACGCTTTGATTGTGTGATAGTCTTATTTTCAGGACTTGACTAAAATGGCTATAATGTCACCATTTCTCAACTGAAGATATTACTTTCAAACTAAGGCGAGAAAGGCAGCACTCAAAGACATTTCTTTAAAGTGCCTGTGACTCCATATTTAAATCACTTTATATTAAACAGGTGTAATCTTTGATGCCTCTAGATCAGCGTTGCACCATTATAACTCAAAATACGCTGTAATTATTTCCTAACGAGCAACTCAGAGATCAGAAGAAAGCGCCGCCTTCCGGTTCTGCTGGGTTTCTCCTTATTTGGCAGCCTGACACTTCTGCTGCAGCAGGGGGCAGTGTTGTCGCGTGAAAGAGAAACGAAACTGAAACTAAACACTACACGGTCTATGGGCAATGGCGGCGGCACTGCCTCGCTCCAGTTGTCGTGAACATGCATGTGGGAGGAGAATTGACCATATAAGCAAGTCCGGATCACTATGACCTCATAGCGGGCTGGAGTGAAAAAAACTGTTTGAAACCTGGGTCTGAAATCTGGAAGAGCTTCTCACTGGCTGGACTAGGAGACAGATGGACGCCGTTTTTTGCTCTTTCTGGCAGGTTTAAGGTGAGAACTCAACGTTGCAACATGATAGATAAGTCAGAAAACATGGAAACCGATGTCATGGGCACTTTAAGGATTGTTAGTCCTCAAATTAGTTAAGAGACAGTGAGACGTGTGCAATGTTCTTATGGCCTTTAACATTTTCTGCTGACTATGTTTCATGGCTTGTTGTTAGAAATATTTGAAACCTTCAATCTGGAAACAAAGTGAAATCAGTTTCCTTCAGGGATGGTAGAAATGACCCGCTTCATCAGTTCTGTTGTTATTTAACAGACATCACGTCATTTAGACCACTAAAAGTAAAATGACCTTAAAAATAAAATAGGACAAGATATTTTATTGTAAAAGCACTCAAAAGGACAAGTAGACCTTTGGCAGACAGTGTCTTATTTATCACTTCATTTAAAAATGTTGCTTTAAAGTGTGTTTATGGAGACTTGTGTCATTTAGGTTGCTTGTCTCTGAAATAATAAGTAAAACAGGAGGACGCTTTGATTTACCGCTGAGTCACGCCACATTCCAGCTCAGTCATTAATGGATGGATGACGGCGTCGGGGAGTGAAAAAGACAAACACAAAAAATGAGCAGTGCTTTCATTCCCTTAAAATGTCTTTTGTCTCCTTTCTTGTTGCGTCTTTGCTTACTTCATCACACATACAGTAATTAATCTTTGGGACTCTGCACTCATCATCAGCAGTCAACTCACAAAACATCATAAACAAAAAGAGCTCCAGTCTAAACTTCTCCTTAGAAAAATGAGAATATGCAAACACAGACATGAATGTTTAGATATTAAAAAAGACAAGAAGGGAAGGAAAAAATATGTTTTTTCTTTGAGTAACATTAGAAGGAGGCAGCAGCCTGCTACCTGCATGTTAATACAACTTGCCTCCGTGGAGCAGCTTGGTAGAATTGGGGTTGTAAGGTGAAAGAGAGGGGTGAATGTAAAAGCTTATCTGAAATCTGATGTGTGGCTGGCTGGATAGGACCGAGTAAAGTTTCCTGAAATACCGTATGTGCAGAAAGGTGAGAACCAGTAAGCTGTAGATATCGACGGAGGACCTTTTTTTAAACTTTGTATACACTGTAGATAGTTAAAAGTATTTCTAAAAAAGCTGTGCAACTGATGACCTGTTAATTTTATAAGCTACGTAGTCTGAGTAGCTGTCTTTAGTGCATATCTTTTTCCAGGGTCCTAATACCGCCAAGGTTTTTGGGACAAAGTTAAACAGCTTATATTTTGACATTCTTATTGTCGTATTGTACTGATCATTTATTGGTTTTTCCTAGAGCATTACTGCAATAAGCAATTTGTTTGCTAAAAGATTTATTATGAGAAAGTGAAAATCATCCCCTCTCCTCTTCAGTGTATCCTGCTGTGGGTCATTGAGTTAGAAATCGGCCAATCTAACCCAATGAAAGGCTAGAAAGAGGTAAAGCTCCTGGTATACTTAAAATCACTCTTTGGTGATGCCCAGCTGTCAGCTTTTTAAAGGTGGATCCTGATGGACTTGGTTGACCACCAGAGGGATAAACTTATGCTGTAGTTTTGCACAGCAACACTGCTGTTCTTCAGTAGAGAAAATAATGACGATGTTAATAATTGATCCAAACGTGACGCAGTTTTACCTGCACTCTCGACTGAAGGTCAGACACTGACTACTCTCTGTAAGTACTTCACACTTCACCCTTCAAACAAATAAAAAAGTCTTTTTAAAGTACTTTCATCTGATCACTGTAAATTATAGCGTTGAGCTGGAAGCTAATAAAGTAAAGAGGTCCTGAGGTCCAGATGTATAATGTGTGGCATATTAGACTTGTAGATTAAACTAGAGACCCAAAACATGACAGCTGGGAGATTTTAGTCATAATTTCAGTTTTACATTATTCAGATGTTATACAATCTAGATCTCTACTTGTGCAAGCAACACAATACTTTTAACTCTTGCACTGTCCTTATTTTAAGGCCTACATGGAGTTTTTTAGTTTTTTGGGATCGATTTAAACCCTGAAGAAAGCACAAATAGGTATCTCTGATGCAGTTATTGGGCCTATTTTTATAACATTTGTAGACATTCTGACTCTACACAGTCTCCCTGCAACAATAAGATTGCAACATTGGTCATTTTAACACTGTTGTTTTCATTTGTCAATCCTAATTCTACAAGATAAAATGTTGACTTAGAAAATTTGCAACTGTGTAAAACCTAAAATGTTTGTTTTACTCAGCTCAGACATCGTTAGTGTGTGCTCTGTTGTACGAGGGTGGAAAAACGAAATATGGCACCCAATGCCCCTTATCTCTCTCAACCATTTTAATAACAATAATATTTGCACAAATGACCATATTTTGGTTTAAACCTATACGTTTGATATATATATAATACAGTGTTGGTGGTGTAAAGGACAAGCAAGCTAAAAAAACCCCACAACCACAAGGTGGTTTGATTGAAATATCAACAGTCAAGCTGTTAAAATCAACATAAAATGTGATGAAAATAAAATTCTTCTTGTAGGTTTATACAGCTGATTATATCGTTAATGGAAATGATCATAATGATATAAACTGACTTCAGCCAGCTCTGATCAGACGTTTATGTAATAACTGAGATGGATCTGTGTGCTGGCTGCGCTGATGTTTACCTCTGGTACCTAACAGTGTTTTTGTCCTTCCCATCCCTCCCTCTCTTCTCTCTAGTTCTCCTGCAGCCCATGTTGTTGTCGTACTCAATGTTCTGAACATGTTTCTCCCTCTGCTGCAATTACACTAAAGCAACATCATTTATTTCAGCCCTCATTATTAGCACAGCAGCAATTCTGATTAGATGGCACTTGTTTGGCAGCCTGGAACTACTTGACACCTAAAACAGAGTCTGCCTGCATGAACATGTTCCTGGCAAACAGTCCAACGATGCAAAGTGTTTTTTTTATTAGTGTTGCATTCAGCGTTTTACGTTAGTCTTTGCTGATGTTGTCTCAGTCTTGCTGTTGGATGAAAATAAAATATAAACCCTTCAGAGGCCTAGTACTTCATGTTTTTGCTCTCTTAGAGGTTTACATTCCTTGGAGTCCAGTTAGAAACACATTCTCTGCCTGTCTGCTTGTGTTTTTGTCTTTGCAGCATTTACTAGTTCAAACATAGCTTTTGTTCTCATAAATAACAGTGACTTTGTCTGGTAGCAGCCTTCATTTGTTGTCAGGGGAAGGGATGTTATCTGTGGAGGAGCTGTAGCCCCTGGGCCAGCAACTACACGTCTGGAGAAGCTATCTGAAAGTTGATTTTCCAATATTGCAGCAAATAATAAACAGGAGCCCAAATAACTTTCTCTGTTTTGAATTTTTGACATAGGTTTGAATAAAATTATTTAGTATAGGTGTAGATTTTTGTAAATATTTTAGAATTTGTGGCATTTTTGGGGACATTTTTACAAGCAGTGATTTTTGAAAATCACAAGTTGCATCAAAACACCTTCATAAATGTATTACCGCAAAAAAAAAAAAAAAAAAGTATTACCGCTGTGAAAAAGGTTTTACATTTTATGGACACAGAAAGCAGAGGTTCTCTTTGATGTTATGGCTGACGCAGATATTTATTGTACCAAGCCCATTTCAGTCTTCATCATGTGCCACTTGTGCTTCTACGTCACCAATTTTTTATATCTGGAATGACACATCTAATCTGTTTCATTATTTCACTTTTTTCCACTCAGAAATCAATATCGTCAATCTCTACAACATTGTAGAAAAAATGTTTTATTTCAGATTAGGAGTAATACATTGCTCAGTGTGGACTGTTACCGATGGGCATTTAAGGAAATTGTTTGAGATTATGCGTGACATTGTGTAGCTTTTTTTTTTTTTTTTAACCCCGTGTCCTGTCCGGCTGTGGAGCAAACAGAATAATGTCTGAGTGCCAAAAACAAGCCCAACAGTGTTGCTGTTTCAGGTGAGAGGTTACAGCCACTGCTATAAAACTCCTCCTGATTTTTGTTTAAATATAACCCCCAAAATCTTTATTAGAATGTTTTTATGGTTGATTGGACACGGAGCCTGAAAGTGAAGGGAAGGGTACAGAAAGAGGGATGGGGGAGAAAGTAAACAGAAAAAGAAGAGAACAAGAGACGTGAAGAGTCCACTTCTAGACCTGTAAATAAAGCACAAACAAACAAGCAAACAAAACAGGAAGAAAAGATACAACAGCAACAAACAGCATATGAATACACAACAGTTGTGATATTCTTCAAATGTAGCATTCTTTATTGTGTAGCATTTTGATTGCGAAAGTGCCCTTTAGTTCATTCAGTGTCTAATCGCTTCACTGCAAAAACTGCTTTCTAAGAAAGTTTTAAAGAGCCTTGTTTTTAGACATTTTATCTTCTATTTAGCCTGAAAAGAAAATATATTCTTACAGCCTTACTTGAAGAAAGCAAAATCTTCTTTAAAATGGTCACATTTTCTAGATTTGAGCAAAGAAATCTTCCAGTGGGGCAAGCAGAAGTTGCTTGGTTACAACTCCTAAAACTATCAAATTATTCTAAGTGCAGTATTAAAAAAAGGCTGTTTTTAAGGAATCTATCCACACAACTTTTGCTTACCCCATTGGCAGATTTTTTTAAACTCAAATGTAGAAATTTCGACCATATTTAAGAAAATTTGTCTCATTTCAAGTAAGAATATAATCTCTTTTCAGACAAAAATAAGTTAAAATGTCTAAAAACAAGGGTTTTTACATACTTAGAAATCAATTTTTGCAGTGTTCATCTCTGCAGAACAATGCAGAAGGAACAACTTGCCCATATTGTGTTTCAGTTTTGATGTCTTGACTGCTTAATTGCATCTCTTATGACCAGAATCAGACCTCTAACTGGTCAGATTAGTAAAGATGGCCAGTGTCGAGCTCCTTAAACAGATTATTAGGATGATTCATAACTCAGAAATAAATTGTGGTCTGTGTTTGCGCATGTGGAAAGAAAAAGGTTAAAAATGCTTATTTAGTCATAGAAACATTTAGCTTTAATGTGTATAATAAAATAAAATACTACCTATGTAGATTTCCATTGGAGACAAAAGGGTGTGGAGATAATTCTAAAAATAACATGCAGCTAGATGTTGTTAGAACTTTGATGGTGCACTTTGTTGAGTCACTAATAGAAATTTGCACTTTTGCTCATGCTTTCCATATCTCTACTATGCAGCTTAAATGTATCCAATGAAAATGACATTTAAAGTTATCTGCATGGTTTTCTTTCTTCCAAGTCACAAAAGTCTTAGCAGGCATAAAATAAATAAACAGAGCCTGGTGTTTTCAGCTCAGTAAAGAATAAACCAGAGCAGGAAAGTCAAACTATATAATAAAAATACCAGCTGTTTCTTTCAAACACCAAAGTGAGGGATACTAATAATGAAAACATGACTTTTTCAACAATACATTATGTTGCTGTCAGTCAGATAAGAAGCTACAGTACTTTTTTTTTTTATAGCAACAGGTTTAAAGCAACAACACTTTTTCTAAGGCTGAATGACCTCTTAGCAGTTTATCTACACAGTGAAGAAACTCCAGAACTGAGGAAGAACCAACACTGTTTTGAGGACAATACCACTTTAAATGTTACCACCTCCTCAGATCTCCTATTAACTGAACAAACCTTCCAGTACACTCTTTGTGCATTTACAAGACTGATACTCTTCCTAACAGCATTTAATTCTGTCCTGCAGGAAATAAGCTCAGACTTTGACGAAGTCATGTGACCTGCTGATTAAAATAAACGGGTGGTGCGTAAGCTCAGTTTACAGAAAGAGACATGGTTTATAATGAAGAACTGCTATGGGTTATTCTACTGATTTGGAAATATTTATTAGATTTGCACCTGATGGAAACTATTATGCATCTAATTTGAATGAATCAGAGGTGTCCTTCATTTTTCTACAAGTTAAGCCTTAGATTGAGTTTGAATAGTTGGCAATATTTGTTTAAGCAAGTACTGTCTAGAACAGGTAACATGCACAAATCTTTAAATTTGTACACTGATTTAAACACATAAACAGATTTCACAAGTCAGGAAACAACTAACTTTTATATATTTGCTCCTCTTTATTAGCAGATTTACAGAAAGTCACACTTTAGAGTTCCTGGTAGGCCAGTCGGTCTATGATTACCTGCAAAATGTGTTTTACAGTCACAGTTTATATAAATATTTCTTGATTTATGCCTCTGCAAGACAGATGAATTTCTTAGTAAGGCCATGAGATGGTGCTATGTGTCTAAGATGAGATCTTTGCTATAGGTGAAAAATATTATTGTGCATCACAGAAATGTATAACATCACTGAGTTCATGTTCATTTGAGCTTTTTAAATTTAAATGCTTAAAAAATATGGCAAAGCCTAACTGGGTTGCTGTGGATGAAGGGCTCTGCAAAGGACACGTGTTACTGCAGCTCTAAAGGAAACACTTTTACCCACTTCTTCACTCTTCAGTCCCATAATAAGATTCACCCAGACTGCTTAGCATTCACCTGTCATGCACTATGAGTCAGCTTATCTTCAGCCGACACGACTGAGCGCATGAATCTTAGTGAACGGGGCTTTGCTTTAGATTTTTACATCACTTCCTTGTGGTACAAAGCAGCGGGGAGGAAACGGTGCCTGGATAAGGGCTAGTGAAGCAAACCGGGGACACATGAAGCGTTCTTTCTGCGGGCCATCAGGACGCATCAGCTCTGTAGCTCAGCTTTGCTGGTGGCATGCGTACAGGATGCAGTTTTTAAAAATCACCTAAACGCTGCAAGTGGACGAGGAGGTTTGATTTAAACACAAAGCCAGCTGTGTTTTCAGGCTTGATTGAGACAGATTTTAATTCATGTCATGTTCATGGTATTTGAAAACGGCACATTTTTCATCCATCTTCTTTTAACAGGTCGTAAACTCAGGTTCTTCATAGTGATCAGCACTCCCATATAATATTCACTGTGGCTCATTTATTATTCATAGTGTTTTGACCATACTTTACAATTTCCACTGTTAGTGTTGCTGTACCACTTGCAAAACTGAGGCAATTAATCATGGTAGAGACACTCATTATTACCATCAAGCTCTGCCAGGAAGAGACCTGAGTCAGCACATATTGATGAAAGTCCATTTGAATACTTTAAGTATTAATAAGCGATCTTAAATCTGAGCTCAGAGGCTGGGGATTTCCTCACAAAAACACAAGCGTCCAAACTGTAACACTGTTGAAGCTCTATGCAGTTCATGCATCCCTAAAAAAAAAAGCATTTAGTTTTCTAACTGATGGAGAAACAGATGCTTTCTGACTTAATGCAGCATCGTCTTCTAGCTGGGAGTTGTTGTGTTGTCTGACCCTGGTGCAGGAAGTTGCTGAAGTGTGGAGATATTCAAGAAAGTGTAGTCTGCAGACACATGCTCACACTTCATTTCAGTCCTGCCTGTAATGGAGCAAGCCTCCGTCCATACAGAGTGAAAGAGACGGCCGAAGATGCCATTCATCCGTCCACGCTGGCCAGGGGCAGAGAGAGGAGGAGGCGCGGACGATGAGAAGGGCTTGCTTGACTGTGCATCCGTTTTCTTTTGTATTTTTTAAGGGAAACAAAACAGTACCATCTTCTTTAACTTGTCATATCTTTCACATTGTAATGCACCTCTGGTCAAACCCATTTCTAAATCATTTCTTTTTTCCCCCATTCTGCCCTTCATCTTATCTACCACTTCACTCAGCTTCTTCTTTTTCCTTCCCTGAACGATTTAAACATTTTCTGCCACTCACCTGTCCTTTTCCCACATCTCTCCATATACACACACTGAGAAAATCCCAGTGAAAAGACGTTAAGGATGGTCCTAGATCTGGTCACACCTTGTTTGTGAAGTTCATCCATAATGCATCACCAGGCGTACATATGTATAAACCTCCTCCTTTTCCTTCTAAACTTTTTTTCAAGCCATTGTATGCTTTTTTTCCATTTCTTGTCACATTAAAATACAGCTGCTTAATGTGCCTTCCAGCCTGGCACACTTACTCACATATATTACTTTTGACCTCTGGTGGGAAACCTTAATTGCAGGAGAGTGATCTTTTGACCGAGTGTCTTTTTTTATGACAGCGTGAAGCAGATAGAGCAGCCCTGTTATCACACCTGTCTAAAATATAAAATTGAAGGATTATAGAAACCTTAGCAGGGTGACTGTCCCCTTCACCGCTGCTTTATGGATTTCAGCATCTCTTGGATTTCTTCTGAGCCAAGGGAATTGTCTTTTTAGAGAAGAGAAACCAGTTATTGTGAATTTTGCAAACCACTTCCTGCCTGGGTTCATAAATGAAAGCTTAGATATTTGCTGTTTGGGCTCAAAACCATCTATTCTTTGATTTCAAATCAGATTTAGTTGGAAATCCTAAGACATTGTAATTTTTTCTGAGTCATGCTGTAGAGTTTGTATGGAACTAGGATTGAGACTTTAGTTTTGTACTTGTAAGTTATGTTTTGTACTTGTACCTTTTAGTTTTGTACTTGTAACTTGTGTTTTGTACTTGTACCTTTTAGTTTTGTACTTGTAACTCGTGTTTTGTACTTGTACCTTTTAGTTTTGTACTTGTAACTCATGTTTTGTACTTGAAACATTTTGTTTTGTAGTTGTAATTTTTAGTTTTGTATTAACCTATGTTTTGTACTTGAAACTTTCAGTTTTGTACTTGTAACTTAGTTCTGTGACTTGCACACATTTTAAAAAATATAAGTTTCAAATTACATGTTCAAATAGACTTTATGCACAGAGTACTTAGTAGAACTTCCGGTTTAAAATTACCTCGCGGGACCATTTCCGGTTCCATTTGAAACGTGAAGATTTCCAGAGTTAGAGTGCATTTCCAGCTAAAGATATTGTTTATAATCAAAACGAGTAATAGTATAGTATAGTACAGAATGATATATATATTATAGCACTAAGAAATGAAGCCATCATATAAGTATCAGCGGACGGGAAGCCTTGACAGCTGAACACTGCTGTGCTCCGTTGTGTACCGCATCAGCTGAATATAATTCATTGGTCCGTTTCCACACATTTCCACTGAATAAATAACTACAAAAAGGAAGGATTGTGAACTTAAGAAGAGAAAACGTGATCATTTCTAACCACACCGTGTCTGCAGTCCACACTTTGCAGCACAGTAGTCAAAGAGCCGAGTGGAGGAGGCTAACGGAGGAGGCGCGGCGCCGTTCGTGTGTAATTTCACTGGAACAACTATTCTTTTGGTGAATGAAGACTTGGTGTTTGATAACGTAGAGCTAGACCAGAGAAAGTTGAAAGTTGGGAAGCAGTTGGAGCCCACGATCACGGCTATATAGATCTGTCTCACTGTTTTTTGATGATGGAAGCTACGAGCTAACGCTGTTAGCTTACCTTCAATTTCATGAATAAAGCTGGTTATATACAGCTTAAAGTCCTTCACCCGCTTGCTCGCAGACGTCTCTGTGTGTTTTTCAAAAATTCGGTGGACATCGTTTACCGTGATGCGCGGCAGGTCTTGAAGAAAACGGGTAAAAAAATCAATTTTGTCCAGTTTGTGTGGGAACAGCGTTGAACCGGAAGGGAGCGGCAGCCTCTATCGCAACCAGGAAGTGACCATGCATAAACCCCATTGCAGGGTTTTACACGCGTCACAAAGCTATGAGTTACAAAACATTTTTGACCATATATGGCTTGCTCAGGAGGACCAATCATGAAAGAGGGAGGCAGTGCTCACAACCAAACTTGATTACAGTCACTCTTTACCAGTAGGTGGCAGTGAAGGTCCTTCACAAGTAATGCTGTCAGACAGAAATCCGTTTGTGAAAAATCTACTCCACCAGCAGCGTCCTTCAGACGACCGATCTACACTGAAGGTAAGAACTAACTTCAAGTCTTGTAAAAGTTTGAAGTATCCCTCTAGGCTTCACCTTATTTAGTTATTTAGTTTTAACTCGCTAAAACAAACGTGTGTTCAGTCGGCTTGTTATGCTAATGTGAGCTAGCAGGCAGAAGTAGCATGAACTACTCTACCCATGGACAATTAAAACTGTTAGGGTAAAACATCACATGTTAGATGTTTCAGTGTTTGTTTTTGTGAGGTAATGATTAACTTTTCACACTGGCTGGATTTTGTTACCTTGCCAGAGGAGACTGGTGTTTTAGCCGGCTAGCTGTTGAGGCCTACTGTTAAACTGAATGAAGCCTCAAATGTTTGTTCTTTTACTTCAGAGACTCAGACCCTGGAAACATCTTAAGGCTCCACTGACCAGCAGCACCCCTCGTGGTCAAATGGCACCAAAAAGTGTTCTGGTTAGTGGTGTTAGTTTAATCAAAATGTGTCTAATTCATTACCAAACCTTTTTTTTATAGATACATTTAGTTGTTTACAAAATCAAAACAGCTGAAGACCAACTTCATAAAGTCCCGACTAAAAGAAACTGCTTTCAGTTTGGTCAGGGAACTTATATTAATATTATTTCCATTGGGTTAGTAATGTGCACTACTAATATTTGTTGCATAGTTTGCTTTAAATGGCTTGTAGACTAATGTCATGAGCTGTTATCTTTAAGTCAGTCAACAATAAACAGTAAAGTGTTTAAATATTTATCAATTAAACTAGTAAATAGTCATTAATTTTGATTTTAGAAAATCATACATTGAAAGGACAAATGTGTTTTTCTGGTGCATAAGCCTTATTTATATTCAGAGTAGTGCCTTCAGTTTGTTTTTAACTTGGTTTGTATCATTTCCTGTTGCTGTGTTTATTTGTGACTTGTCTACACTTGTAAGGTGACCTTAAATTTTATTACTTACAGACACACCTGCTGTTTTGATAAACTATAAGCTAACAGTTTTTTTTTATTTACAGATGTTGCAGCTTCTTCTAAGACGGCCGCAGTGTCTCTCCTGTTGTCTAGGTCCATCTAAGAAGTGAAGAGCAGGTTCTGCCGACTTCCTCCAACCATCATTGGGCAGAGAACATCGGGATGTCACGTGAAACATTTCTGTACCTCTACAGACGAGTTCCACCAACACTGGAGAATCAGGATGCTACTTTTTGTCTGTGTTCCTCTATTAACAGTCACTATAGAAATCTGGAAACCAGCAACTAACAGAATACAGGAGTATTGTTCACCTGTTGCTGTGTGTTATTCATCTGATAAAAACTGAAAGAACAAAAGGTTTTGTATTATCTTTATTAGAATACAATAAATTTAAATTAATCAAAAAAGAAATTAGATGTCACAACCAGAATTTTTCTGTCTATAGCCCCGTGATGTTGCTCCAGCTCGGATTTCAACAGCATTTGTAACAAGGTGTTTGAAATGCTGTATTCTGCTATTTGACCGCTGGACAAAGTGGTCAATCTGATGTTCATGGTTGAGATCCTTTCCTGATCCTCTGGTCTCTCTCCTGTTCTCTGTCGAAAAGAATCCTCAGACGTTTTCCTGTCAAAATAAAAAACATAAATATAGGTGTAAAGGAAAAAATGACCTCTCAAATACCTGTCTCCATTACACTGAACATTTGAGAAAAATTTATAGAAAAAGATCAACAGCCGACAGCACAATATAGTGAGTAGTGTTCTAAAATAATGAAGCATTGCAAATGAATAATGGCTGATATTTCATTCCCAGTGAATTTACTATGAATTTAACACTACATTAAGCTGTACAGTGATCATTCACAACTTAAGTAATTGCATTAAAGGAATGTAAAACTTAAGTCATGTTCTTATTAATAAAGTGCACAATTGAACAAAAACACTCACTTTTTGGTGCCATTTGACCACGAGGGGTGCTGCTGGTCGGTGGAGCCTTAAGATGTTTCCAGGGTCTGAGTCTCTGAAGTAAAAGAACAAACATTTGAGGCTTCATTCAGTTTAACAGTAGGCCTCAACAGAGCTAGCCGGCTAAAACACCAGTCTCCTCTGGCAAGGTAACAAAATCCAGCCAGTGTGAAAAGTTAATCATTACCTCACAAAAACAAACACTGAAACATCTAACATGTGACGTTTTACCCTAACAGTTTTAATTGTCCATGGGTAGGGTGGCCATTTCCACAACACCAAAAAGGAGGACATTTTTCGGCGATGACCAAAGAAAAAAAAATAGAACATAATATCAAACCCATTACATAGTATGATTGTTGTATTCTCCAAAAATATAAGTTTTTTTTTAAAATGTTGTTCTTCCCAGGCTGCTTCTGATAGGTTGGTCTGCCTGCATCAACCTCGTCAACATGGCTAATCTGAGTAGGTTTGGGCTTTAACCAGTTACATTTCTGATATTTATTTCACATTTCATCCAATAATCTGTTACAATCTTTTGTATCACTTTAATATAATTTACAAATCAACTTTTAAAAAATATTTTCTGTCCCTTTTTATAAAACAAAAAGATTCATTATCAGTTTCCATCATATTCCTTACCCCTCAGTTTGATACATTTTTAAATATATTAATGATTTTGATTCTTTTATTTCTTTGCCAAGGTTGTTATATTATTTTACCCCATTTACAGAAATATTCAGTTCTTTTTGGTTCCAAATTGAGGCTTTTTACAAATTTCACTTCCTTTCCAATTATAACTAGTACTAACTTTTTCTTGAAACATTTTCTGAATATTAGTTGGTACTATCTTTGGACATTGTAATATTTTCAAGTCAACTAAATCATGTCAGTATTTTATATTTGATAAATAACAGGTTAGAGGGATCTATTATTGATGATCTTTAGTGCTCTTTTTGTAAAATAAAAAACAAAGTTTTACTTGTTGATCACCAGATTTGCTTAGTTTAGGCGCATTACATTTTTTCATTAGAGACCATAGGTGTGATTATTAGTGGGGATTTATCTCCTCATTCAGTGCTTCTCCACCCTGGACCCTCTGGAGTTAAACTGGTGCGTGTATCTTAATTAGTGCCGGTGTGGACTCGCGTTTCTGGGACGCGCTGTGGCGGTCCCCGTGTGAGTGATCACAATGATTTTTAATCAAAATAACGGCGCGACATGGCACAGTTCTGAGGTCTCCGTTTGTTTTTCTCCGCTCCGGTTTCTGGTCGACCTGTTTCATGGTTCAGGTTTCAGCTGCAGCGTGAGTTCTCTATCCGGTCCAGGAGGAGGCGTGTCCGGGGCACAGCTGAGTGCGGAGAGCACCCCGAGTTACTAGGGTTAGGGTTAGGGTTAGGGTTACTAACCCTAACCCTAACCCTCACACGTTTATTTTAGCGAGTTAAAACTAAATAACTAAATAAGGTGAAGCCTAGAGGGATACTTCAAACTTTTACAAGACGAAGTTAGTTCTTACCTTCAGTGTAGATCGGTCGTCTGAAGAACGCTGCTGGTGGAGTAGATTTTTCACAAACGGATTTCTGTCTGACATCATTACTTGTGAAGGACCTTCACTGCCACCTACTGGTAAAGAGTGACTGTAATCAAGTTTGGTTGTGAGCACTGCCTCCCTCTTTCATGATTGGTCCTCCTGAGCAAGCCATATATGGTCAAAAATGTTTTGTGTTTTGTAACTCATAGCTTTGTGACGCGTGTAAAACCCTGCAATTTGAACATGTAATTTGAAACTTATATTTTTTAAAATGTGTGCAAGTCACAGAACTAAGTTACAAGTACAAAACTGAAAGTTTCAAGTACAAAACATAGGTTAATACAAAACTAAAAATTACAACTACAAAACAAAATGTTTCAAGTACAAAACATGAGTTACAAGTACAAAACTAAAAGGTACAAGTACAAAACACAAGTTACAAGTACAAAACTAAAAGGTACAAGTACAAAACACAAGTTACAAGTACAAAACTAAAAGGTACAAGTACAAAACATAACTTACAAGTACAAAACTAAAAGGTACAAGTACAAAACATAACTTACAAGTACAAAACTAAAAGGTACAAGTACAAAACATAACTTACAAGTACAAAACTAAAAGGTACAAGTACAAAACATAAGTTACAAGTACAAAACTAAAGTCTCAATCCTAGTTCCATAAGTTTGCAGCTTTAGTTTATGGTGTAAGAAGAAATGGTGCAGTGTGGTTTTCAAATGGTTCATACATGTCCTCACGAATCTGGGTGCTGCTAAAGTTCAATTAAACAATTAGCACTTGTATTTATTTAAAAAAATTCTGATCACTTATCTTTATATGTATAACTACCGGTCACCAGTTTGTGAATCCTCGGCTGTTTTTCTGTTTTCTTTAAGATGATAAAGTCTGGACAGGTACACAGAGGTGAGTGAGAGAATTACCTGAAAACTCCATGTTTGGTCTTTCAATTAATCCAAAACTTTCTATTGTTCTTGTGGAAATATTATTTGATACTAAATCCTGAAGGGAGGTGAGTCCTTTATGCTGGAAATGTAGAACAACTTGGTTGTTGATTTTGTTAGTTGGTACAAGTCTGGACATGTAGCGCTGAGTGGACTGTGCTGGCCTCACTGTAAAGACTTCTGACAGCAGGGAATCCAGTTGTAATCACAAACACATCAGCTGCTTGTATAAAGTTTTTGATGTGGAGCTGTTGGGTTAAAAATCAGCTACTAACTGTCCCCAGTGAAACACGTGAGCACTGGGCAGTGAAGTCACATGGTTTAAACAAAGCCTACTATCAATTTTGCCTAGAGGATTTTTCTTGTAATTGAATTATTCTAATGATTTCATGAATTGTTCCAGCCCTGGATGGATGGAGAGGTAGATTATCATGAGATAACAAGAATGAGGAGAAAATACAAAAGAGTGTGTAGGAAAAAGAGCAGTGAAAAACAGGCTGTGTGGAGGAAGGCAGACCTTTGAGCACAGCACGCTATCTTGTAGAACAGGATGATAAACTGCGAGTAGCAATGAAGAAACACACTTTGTACATACAGAATCATGTATGAATACAGAGAGCTTACTGCAAAATATGAAAAATGCTTTACTGCTGTTAAGAATTAAGCTGAGCCCTTTGGCTCAAAATGGACCAGACAGAACAAAATCATCTTTAACAAAAAATTATTTTACAAGATTTTAGCAGTATCAATCATAATATGAGAGTAAAGAAAAAAGTCACATTTATAAAACCTTCAACACTGAACTGAGATATTATTGTTACCATAACGAGCACGTGATGGGTGCCATTGTTTCACTGAGCATTAAACATTCAAAACATGATGGATTAAAATAGGTGATAAATAAATGCCGACACTGCTAATAATATAGTCTGTGTACAATGTCCAGTTCTCCATACTGATAGCGTAAACAAACCTGCACTTAATAGCACTTTTCTTCTCAGGGGTTCACACACACACACACACACACACACACACACACACACACACACACACACACACACACACACACACACACACACACACACACACAAACCTGTTTAAACACCAGCGATGGCAGAGCTGCGTTTCAGGGGTCACTCCTGCTTATCAGGAGCAACTCGGGTTACCACTTCCATAAATCCTGGTCACTTCTATAAGAAATATGTGTGTTTTTATCACATTTATTAATATGTGATGTATTCCTGCTGAACAGTTCATCTGCTGTTCTGTCCAATAACAGCAGAGAAAACACTTTCTGGAAACTACACAAAGGATACATAATATCACAGCGTTTAGTGGCCACAACTCATTTTGAAAATGCCAGTCTCAGACAGCATCCAGCTGCTGGTTTTGAAAGCAGCTGCTCTGGCTGGTTCTGATGCTGAAGCTGTTGTTTGGATTTCAGCTGCAGCTAAATGTCGCTGTGGATCTTTAATCTTTTGTACCTGTGGTGCATCACAGAATCTTTGAAGCAGACGTGTTTAAACGATGCTCCATCCTTCTCAGCCATCGGTTCACCCATTTAAACCTAATTGGTACAGAATAATTATATATAGTGTAATATTTATAACAACTGCAGCACTGACATGATCACAATCAGAGACGCTATGTCATCAGACAGTTGCTGAGTCATAATCAGAGAGATGGAGTTGAATTCCTAAAACAAAACACGATCAAAAGGAAGACATGGTGGAAGTATTTGAGAGTCACAAATGGCCGTTTGCTTCCCCCCCCCCCAATCCTTTGTTTATATTCACTTCCCCTATTGATAAAGCACAGATCAATTCACAAAGCTTCCTCTGTTCATGAAGATGACCTTACAGCTCAAGCAAAAGCACTAATGTCTAGCAGCAGCATGAAGGACATTTTCCAACTTTAAAAACAAAGACCAGCCAGGGAGGCTGTTAGTTCTTCAGCGTCAAATAAAAGCAAGTTTTAATGTTTATTATTGATTTCTAATACAAGTTTTAATGTTTATTATTGATTTCTAATACAAGTTTTAATGTTTATTATTGATTTCTAATACAAGTTTTAATGTTTATTATCGATTTCTAATACAAGTTTTAATGTTTATTATCGATTTCTAATACAAGTTTTAATGTTTATTATCGATTTCTAATACAAGTTTTAGGGCCATTTTTAGGCAGCATATTTTAGCATGAACCATGTTTGTTGTGTAAAATATGAAAATTAAAGTTCATACTTGGTAAAATTACATGACGTTTTAATAACAGACATACTCCATGTTGGTAATGGATGAAGACAATGGATGAAAATTTGTCTAAGAGTATTTTGTTTCTGATTTCTCTTACAAATAAACAAACATGCATTATAAATAGACATGCATTTTAGCATCTTTTTGATAATTTTGTGAAATCTGTAAAAATATTTTGTGATTATCCCATCAGACATATTAAAAATACGTTTTTGTTTTCTTGGGCTGAAAGGACCATTTATGTAATTTGTTTCTCTTCTTTTTACACATAACACACAGATGTTTTTCTATAAACACACCCACATGCTCAGCTAGGATCACATATAATACACATCAGAATCATTTCTCATCTTGGGTTTCTTTCCATCTTTTTCACATCTGATGGCAAATTTGTTGTTGAAAAACAAGACATTCAGAGGGAATCTCTTCATGCATTAAACCCACCTGCATGTGTAGAATTCTTATAAAAAATCATGCATGCTCTGAGATTCATCGCTGTGCAGGAGGTGTGCTGTGGGAAATTAAATGTCAATTCCAACCAGTGAGTGCATTTGTAAGATTCTGGGTGTAGTAGAGACATCTGTCTTCATACACACCACATTTACACACAACACCGTCACTGTGGTGTCTGCTTACATGCTTTTATCTTCTGGTTTTTTTACTTCTTTGTCAAAAATTCATCCTACATTATGTTGGTTTTACATAAAGAGAAAACAAAGCAGGATTTAAGGCATTTGTGATTATTGCTGAGGTGATATTACTCTTAAAGGAGGATTGGTTCATAAGCAGCAACCTTAGATTGTGTGTGTGTGTAGATGTGTATTATTTTTCTGATTTGTCCTATAGGCTATTGATAATTTGAGAATCAGCTGAGATTTTAGTTAAACAATAAAAAAAAACAAATGCTCAATAAGACAACATTTTTCAAAAATAATTTTGTTACAATACTTTTTGAGGATTTTCTGTGGACACTGAATGCTGGAACTATGGAAGCAGCATCACCAAAGGATGTCTAGAGTTGATGTTTATGTATTGTTCAGGTTTTAGTTTGGTCTCATAATGGATCGAGTTGAGCTCAGGTGACTGATGCATCCACTGCAAAAGGTTGTTGAGTTGTCAACAGGTTTTGGGTCATGTTCTGTTTCTGCAAAGAAGCACCATCCTGTCCCTTTTGCAGCTTTACGTTGAATTTAAACAGTGTACCTTTCTGTAAACATCCCAATAATGTCCCAGTGCCACAGAAAACCAAACACTTCCATGCAACCAGCAACCAGTGCTTCAGTGTTCAACTGATTAACTGCTTGTTTTGAGAGAATTTTCAAATCTGTTTTACCACAAACCCCTTTAACTTTAACTAACCTGCCTGTCGATCAGTCTTTAGCAGTAGCTGCCCAAAACTGTAGAACAAGCTACCATTAGAATAGAATAGAATAGACTTTATTATCATTGCATGTAGCAAACATACAATGAGATTTGTCGCCTGGTAAACGGACTGATTCCTATATACAGCAAAACATACATTCCAAATCAATAAGATAACACAGAATGGAATGATAAGAGTAAAAAAATAATATATATATAAGAATGTAAAAAAGGTAAAGATAAGAAAAGGACAAAAATGCATTCATTATTGCACATATCAACATATTAGACGAGCTTCTTCTGTGACGGCCTTAAAATCAGATTTAAAAATGATCATTTCTTTTTAGTGTTTGATGCTGCATGAGATGTCGATTTAATCATATTTTAGTGTAATACTGTTAATCCTATGTTCTGATTTAAGGTTTTATTTGTACCTTATAGCAGTTTTTTTTAAAACAACTTTTATTCATTTATTTTTATCTGTATGTGTTTGATCGTTTACACACATTGATATGGTTTCATGCTGGTTCTGATGTGTCACAGCACTTTGACTTTATGGTATTTATATATTTATTAGTGGTGGGACTCGATTAAAAAGATTAATCGGATTAATTACAGACTTTGTAATTAATGAATCACAATTAATTGTATTTTATTCTAACAATAAAATGTACCTTTTTTTTATTTAAAATAATTTTATTGGGGTACAGAATCAAATAATAGACCTGAACTTTAATAGTATAAACTCAAGCTTTTTTAATTTATGAAAAAATGCATTTAAATTACATTTCAGTTCAAAACATTTGAAAAACAAAAAAAATCCCTGACTAAAACTGGACAGACCCTACAGTACTTTATTATTTTATTTGTTCATTTTATGTACACTTTCAGAAGGGTATTGTCTTAAAATATTAATAATAAAAGATTTCCATCATGTGGAAACACCCTGGATGAATGAATCATTTTTTGCAGTGTTCAAACTGACACACGGTCTGGAGATTTCTGCCTTGTCTTCAATGAGGGATCAGAGTCAAGTCTCTATTGTTTAAAGACTAGAGTGGGTTCGGCTTGGTTCAGTACTGGTTTTTCTTTTCAGATGAGGGTAGGGTCTTGGTTTCTCATAGGCCTACCAAGCCGACACCTCCTCTTGGACCTTCGTGTCAGGCCGGGACTGGACCCGTAACACCCGCCCACTGCTGAACTAACCGGACCGTACGGCGAGGAAGGAGCAGGAATAAACCTATAAAGGCTACCGACCATCCAATTCCACAGCCGATTACTTTCGGTTTTCACGGTGGAAGGAGCAGAGGCCTGAATTTTACCGTGACCACGTAGGCAGGTGAAGCGTGTGAACTGATGAGATCCAAAGCGGGCTGGATCCTCCGAGGGAGGACCTTGACACGGGCTGCGTCAAGGGTCTGATATGTGCATCTGGGTAGCAGGAAATCATGCTGACAAGTGCTCCGCCTTGCTTCAAACACAAGTTGTGTTAATTGTGTTAATTTTTTTAATGCATTATTTTTTTCCAAATTAATCAATTGTAATTAGTGCGTTAAAGTCCCAGCCCAAATATTTATATATAGTTCAAATAGACCCAACAAAACAGCTCCAATTCCTGCTGATCTTGACCCCGGGATGAAGCAGAAGTGCTACATTTTACAGCTGTTTGTAACATTTTGCTTATAAATAATGATAGAATTTCATCTAATTATTTGTGTAATGTGAAACTGATGGTGGTTTAAAGTTTAAAAAAATATCTGTGCATGCACTGTGAAAGTTTGGAGATTAGAGCTGTTTTCAAACAGCAGCTAAACATGTTTGATCTTCTTGGCTACTCAGACTAGCCGTTAGCTTCTCAGTCCTGTCAGAATGTAATTTCTCCAAACAAAGGCTGTCCAGGAAACTTGTGGCTAAAATTGTAAATATTTGGGAATGGGCTGCATGCTTGCGTAGTTGTTAGCACTGTTGCTTCACAGCAAAAAGGTCACGGTTTGAATCCCGGCTGTAGCCTTTCTGCATGGAGTTAGCATGTTGTCCCCATGCATGTGTGGGTTTCCTCCAGGTACTCCGGTATCCCCCACAGATCACAACATGCCCTATAGATGTAAGGTGTGGATAAAAGCATCAGCTAAATGAATAAACATAAATATTTATAACTTTTATACAGAAATGCACTTAAAAGTGTTAGAATTTTTATGTTTGTCATAGAGTTTAAGTGAATTTGTACCTATAAAGTATGTATTCAGAGCAGGTCTGACCTTTTTGTTTTTGCAACAATTTAACTGGTCTTTCTGTTTTTCTGATTTTGTCTTTCTGATTTTAATTAATTCAAAATGTAAAAACCATTTAATGCATATTTTGAATTGGCATCTCCAGCGACCACCTGCAAATATTTGTAACTTTCACCTGCTTAGTTCTTAGAAGTATACTTACGTGTTGTAGAAAAAGCTCTGATGAAACAGCTTTTAGGTCAATTTATACTGAATCTTTGAAAGAAATAATTGAAGAAATCATAATCAAATTTGGTTTGAATTACTTTAAATTTACAGCTGAACATTTTTTATAAATTAATCTTACCTCTATTTAGAAGAGAAACACTTGTTTCAGTGTGATCTTACTTTGAGTTAACTGCTCTCCTGACTGTCTGCCTGTATTTGTACAGCCTGAGTTCTTTCAGTGAGTCAGATCAGATAACCCGCTGTTTCATATAAACCAGTGTGATCCCTTTGTCAGTTTGTGCCGCTCTGCTTGTAATATCCAATAAGTAGGCAAATATACACAAGATTTACCATGTTGATGGGGGAGTTAACACTTTGAAGCACAAGATTATGTTGCTGAGTCAAGAGATACAAAGGATTTGTTGGGAGTTTTTAACTGTGGCAGCCAGCAGTCACTTTCAGATACATATTTTCTAAAAATTGCTGGTTTAAACCAGAATTCAGGTGATGTTTTTCATATGAAAAGAGAAATGTTTCTCATGATTAGCATGGAGTGTTATAATGGCGTTTTCCCACTTAACAGAATTAATTTCCCCTGTCAGAAGCAGAGAGAAAACTTAATTCTATAATCGGCACAAACACACAGATACACATCACGTTATCAAACGTCCAGCTCCTGGGAGAACATGTGCGTTTGTGTGTTCCTGTTGCTATGGAGCCATCTGCTGTGCTTCTGCTACTGCTGGGTTTTTGTCTTTCAAATTGTGTTTAGGGAACTTAGATTGTCTAGAAGCCAAATGTGAGCACAGTTCTGCTGCAGTAGGTCAAGCTCATTTGTTGGGCGCACACTTTGTTTTCATTTTTCTGAGCGTTCATCAACAGATGACCTCTAATCTGTCTTCCTGTTGAAGTACCAGATGCAAGGTCGAATGTTTGAAGGGAGAGTTTCTGCAAGAGGGCCTGTGAAATGAGTTTGAGCCACGTGCTAATTACTGGTTAATTGGTGCTTTGAGAAAGGTGAGAACAAGTCTTAATAAACAAAGATAATTTCATTTTTTTCAGTCTTTATTATGGAGATTACATCTTTGCAATAATTTATCTTGTGCCTTTTTTAATATAAAAATTCTCCCTTCTCTGTTGCAACAAAACTAAAGAGTTGATTTAAAAAAAAAAGCTACTTATAGTTAGATTGCCTGCTTACATATCTATTAGAGAATATACCTCAAATATAGTTTATTATAACAATCCGGTGTACCACTTATATAGTCTGATTCCTCAAAGAAGTTATTTAAAAGGTGGCTCACATATTTTATGTTGACTGATAAAACATTTGAACTTGGTTTTTGTGAATTTGAGCTGATTAAAAGGCTGCGTCCAGATGGCTAAATTATTCACTTGTTTAAGAAAAAAATCTTTTGAGTTTGATTAATTTAGCTATGAGCAACAAAATGAGTTTTCTTCACCAGCTGGATCCATGAAAAACAAACTGTTTGGGGTTCATGTTGCAGTCAGCCCATAAACTAATCATTTAAAGTTCATGAAACAGCATTAACCATTTGCAAAACTGGGTTAATTTAGCCTGGATTATTAGCTGTCGCAGATTGTTTTTTTAAGGTGCATGTTAACCAATCAATTTCAAGATTTTGCTGTTGAACTTTTAAGGGGTAAAGACTTGTTCGCATCAACGCTACAAAACAAAACTAATCACTTCTTTTTAGACTTCAGTTCTGAGTTTACCACAATCATTCTGCTGTCACTTTTAATAAATTGCTGTTGCTAGAGCTGAAACCATAGATGTGACACTGAGTTTTAGACTTCTGAATGAGTTTATGAAGATTCATGGTGTTTCATCCCCTACTATTTTCCTCAACGTCAAGGATGTGTCCTAGGCCCCCTCTTATGTGCGCTACTTTAAATGTGATTGTTAAAGGGATACTCCACCAGAAAGTGATTTTTTTGTCTATTGCCATATTCCTCATAGTTAGATTAAGTGGGTTAAAACAATTTGTAACCAGTCCAGCCGTTTTCCTGATCCAGCAGGCTTTAGCTTTAGCTTAGCATAAAACATTGTAAGTGAATGGTACCAACTAGCATTGTGAGAAAAGAGTCCTTAAAACTCCCTCAGTAGTGATACTAATGATACTAATTCTGCCTAGTGACCTCAATAAACATATCGACTGCAAATGAAAATTAAAAGTAACACGAAGGAATTACAGGTACTATTTTAGACTCTGGACTACTTTATGACAAAGAACAGCTGTAAGCCTCCGCTGAATGGTGCAAGGACAAGACCCAGCGGCCCCAAGGAGACCTACTTCCGTAAACACATATCCGAACATTGTTTGCAAACCTCACAGATGATGAAAAATAAAAAAGTCAGGAGCTGCACAGAGAGTATCTTCAAAAAATATTACCAGCTTTAGTCTAGTAGCCAGTATTTATATTTACGGATGCATCTTTGGGGCTGCTATGTCATGTCCTTGCGCCGTTCAGTGGAGGCTTACAGCAGTTCTTTGTCATAAAGTAGTCCCAAATCTAAAATAGTACCTGTAATTCCTTCATGTTACTTTTAATTTTCACTTGCAGTCGATATGTTTATTGAGGTCACTAGGCAGAATTAGTATCATTAGTATCACTACTGAGTGAGTTTTAAGGACTTTTTTCTCACAATGCTAGTTGGTACCATTCACTTACAATGTTTTATGCTAAGCTAAAGCTATAAGGAGTACTGCTGGATCAGGAAAACGGCTGGACTGGTTACAAATTGTTTTTGCCCACTGATCTAACTATGAGGAATATGGCAATAGACAAAAAAAAATCACTTTCTGGTGGAGTATCCCTTTAAACAAAATATCCTGGCAGTCCTATTGTGAAGTTTTCAGATGACACTGCTGTTTGTTGGTTTGATCTCCAACAATGATGAGTTGAGAAGGGAGTTAGAGTAGCTTGATGTAAGGTAAACATCATAAGCATCAATGTGGCAAAGATGAAAGAGATTGTGAACTTCAAAAGGTAAACCTACACAGATTCTCTCTATTCTGGCTTTGAACAGACTGGTCTTCACTTCATTTGCATTTGGTCCAAAATGCTGCAGCTCATCTCTTAACAGATGTTAGAAGGCATGAGCACATCACTCCAGTTTGAGCAGATCTACATTGATGTTACTGAAATGATTGGAGCAGAGGAGGTACTGGACCCAAGGTGCAGGTGCAGGCAGAAGGAGCAGGAGGCGGCCCATAACTAAAATATGTTTATTTTCAAAAAAAGTAATCCAAAAATCAGAACCAGGTAATGGGGCAGGAAGGGCAGGATAATGAGGAACAAGAACAGAAGGAGGTCTAATCAGGGCAAAACAACGTGGCATACATAGTGACTCAACTAAAACAGACGAACCAACAAGGAGACAAGACAGGGGAGCTATGAATACAAGAGGAGGTAATCAGGGAATGAGGAGCACCTGTGAAGAGTAAACCAGGGAGGGCGTGAACCTAATCAGACACACACACACACACACACACACACACACACACACACACACACACACACACACACACACACACACAGACAAGACACACCTGTGAAGGAGTGACCCAAAACAGGAAGCTGATAACTAAAACAAAACAACACTCAGGGCATAAAGACTAAACTAAAACTATAAGACATGGAACAGAAAACTAAACTATGAACACACACACACACGCGCGCGCACGCACACACACACACACAGGAATAAAAACATGAAGAAAACACAAAACCTGATAAACTAAACGAAACAGAACATAAGCAGAACTAAAACCTATGGCAGGAAGGACTTCTATGATGATCCCTGGAGAGGGATGACAGTTACAAGACTTTTTCTTACCTTTAAAGGCTCACTAAGTAACTTTTTCATATTTTAATTCTTTTTCTTGAGCTAGTATGTGCTAACATGACCCTTTAGGGTTAATGAAAAGTCACTCAGTCCCATCTGCTGCTTGTGTCCAGAATACCACACTTGCAACTTCAGAGTCTACAGTCCGGTGCCCTGAATCTCACAAAGTCACGTATCTCACAAGAAGCAGTAACACTTTACAACAATCCGTGTTTACACCTCAGAACCTGCTCAGGACAGACAAGCTGAAGACACAGACATCATATATGAGCTAAGAGATCTATTGTATTATGTTCTTTGTGGCAGAGCCTCCAAAGAGACAAAAGTCTCGTTTCCATTGCAGGGTTCGGTACGGTTCTGTGCGGATCTTCGTAGTCCGGTACGGGTCATCATGCTGAAAAAAAAACAGCATTGCTGGTTACCAGCATATGTTGTGTTTTGGTGCTGGTATGCTGGTCTGTAGTGATCCATTAGGGTCCTCGTAGTCCGGTACGGGAATTTAGGAGAGCGTTTCCATAGGCAATTGGACTCGGCAGGCGGGGTTAAATGTAAATGCGTGCCGTCACATCATACCAGCGCTGTCCTTATATGGGGCTTTTAATTTCTCCAGCTTGGCCCGACACTGTTCCGCTGTCCGTTTGAATCCTTCAGCTGCTGAATCCTGTGAAACTTCTTTATAAACTCTTTCATTTCTTACCGATCCATCTAGCTCATCCTGAACGCGGCTGATCGCCCAATGTTTGGAGCTCTGAAAGTGATCAAACCTCGTGCTACTTGCTGGCATTTTATCACATCCATGTATAACAATGGTCAGACCTCTGCGCACAGACCTGAGGAGGCATACGGGTCTGGATTGGTGAATCCCTCGCAGTCCGTGGTTAGACCGGCCGGGTCCAGCGTTACAGGATGGATTGTTTTTTCTTAATGAAATAACTTCACTATAGTAATAAAGTAATAAAATAACGGCACTCCGGGGTTTGTTTTGCTTGTCACAAGCAGTGATCAGTGGACTGTGTTGCTTTAATGCCACAGCTTGGCCCTAACCATACCGCTCCATTCTCCTTTGGACCCACAATTGAAGAGGACCGTTCATGGTCCATGAATGGAGCGGTCTGGTTTGGTTGTATGGACCGGTTTTACAATGGAAACAGACAAAATAGCGATCCGACCCACCCCAAACCGTACCAAACCCTGCAATGTAAACGAGACTATAGAAAACCTTTATCTGATGATTGAAAACACAGGTGCACAGCAGGGGGAGGGGGCTGCAATTTGTTTTTAAGACAGTGATATAAAACAGACACTAGGGGGTGCTAAACTGCCTAGTTTGCCTTTATAGTTTTAAATGATTTGGCACCCCACTGTTTAACTGATTTGCTTGACCCTTATAACCCTCAATGAGCTCTGAAGTCATTCAGCCAGATGCTGTTAGTGCAGTCAGGCTCAAGTTAAAGCTTAGAGGTCAAGCTTTTGTGGCAGCACCTTGACTCTGGAACAACCTGCCTCTTGGTAATCTATCTGTAAAGCATGTTTAGTCTTTTTAATCTGATCTTAAAACAATTTTTTTTACATTAGCTTTTAATTCAGGTACAGTTTGAGTCCCATCAGGTAGTTTTTTATATTTACAAACTCGTTTTATCTTGCTATAGAAATAAAACTGATATTGACAGCTAAATACTTGGGCTTGCACATGACCACTAACCTTACATGTGACACTAACAACCAAACCAAAAAAAAGCTCACCAATGTTTCTATTTTATGCAAAGTCCAGTCTCAGTGCTGCTGTAGTGTGTGGTGGACAGCATCCTGACATTTTCCACACCAGTGTGGTGTGGGGATAATGACCAACAGCAGCTTCCCTTCTCTAGTGGACATTTACTCCAACCAGATCAAATAAAATAGTGATGAACTCCATTCATCCAGCCCATGAACTTTTCCCCCTCCTTCACTCAGGCAGAAAATTGAGCAGCCCTAAAGCCCTGACAAAAAGTCAGAGGAACAGCTTCTTTATAGCAAGGCTCATGAATTTATGTTCCCTGCACTTTATTTACTACAGTATGACTTAAGGGGTTTATTAATGACTTTTATTTGAGCTGGCCTGTTGTTCTCTCATGTCTCTAACATGATATTGAATAACAACAATAAAAGACTGATTTTAAAATGACCAGTTTTCACACAACACCAATAGAACAATTGGGCAGTCACTCTTCATTCAGTTCATTACACCTGGTGTTACAAACTCAGGGCCAGGGTTGGAATTAATCAAACCTGTAATAGCAAGACCCAACAGATATAATCTCCCTGATTTGTCCTTCATTGAGCTCACACATCTTCTCCCCATCTAAATGAGATTACACCCCTTACACTCATAAGCTCAGTTTACTAACATGAAGCTATATCACACATCAGACAAATCACTGTTCCTCTGCATCCAGTGTCTTCTGTTCATTAAGTCCAGCCCTGGTTCCACAAACACGTCCCTATTCTGGCAGTGCAGTAATCACCACCGCTCCCTCTCTGACGCATCTCATTTCTTTTTCAAGGATGGGGTGGTGGTGGGGGGGGGACACTTCTTACATAATTTTTGTCATCATTATGGGAGTCCTTGGTTACACTGTGTCACTGAGAATGCACACTTTCAACTTCCAGACTTAAAGAGGACAAACAGTCTCATGCAGTACTTGCCGATGCTGCATGAAACTAATGTTTCAGATTTCTGATTCTCACTGCAGTAGCTCAAGTCCTCACACATTTATTTTGTGTATTTTGTTTGCCGACTAATAACGTTTTCAAATCACTTGTCAGTGTACTTGGGCTGTATTAATCCTGATTTCAGGAAGAACATAAAGCATTTATTTGTAAAGCAAACATTATTGAGGGGTTATTCATCAGTCTGTGTGTGATATTGTGATTTGCAGAGAACTATTGTGCAGTGGCTGTTGAATACAAAACCTTTTCCTGAACATGCAGGCTCTTCATCATATTTTTGATCTTGACCGAGCAGAGGAGATGACACCAGCTCTGATTTACTCCTTTAATGCCTCCAGCCCATAAACATTCATTCTTCTCCACAGTATTTTAAAGAACTAATGGTTTAGATGAATTAGAAAGAAATTGCTGAGAGTCTCCTAAAGTTACCGTGCTGAGTCAGAGCTCTGAATAGAAAAACATCATTTAAAAGGCTGGTCATCAATTTCACAAGACACAGGCTTTAAGACAAACAACTCTTATCAATCATTCAGTTAGAGCTGGCATTATGCTGTGATGTTGTGTACAGTGTGTTTGATAATCAAAAATCCAATGAAACTAGCTTTAAGAAATCAAAATCAGTTATAAACCGAGGTAAAATAGGAGGTTATTGCTTTTTACAGCACAAAATTGGATATTACTGAACATTTTACGCTTTTTTAAATTCTAAGTGCATTTTGATTATAAAACACATTCAGCTAATTCAGTATTCTACAGGATAAGCAGTGCTTTTCTCCTCTCTACATAGAGTTGTTGACTTGTTAAAAAATCAAAGGCAAAGTGGGATTTGTTTCTTACAAACTCAGACACAAAATCTATCATCCAGATATCAGTTGACTATTACTTTTCTGTTCGATTTTCCTGAGTCAAAGTGACTTCAAAAGAAAGACTCAAACTAAATGTCCTCATGTCGTTTAACCCCAACCCTATGCTGAGTCCATTCATGCAGAGATGGAGGCTGATTAGGAAGTGAGGAGACTGAGGGACTAGTAGAAACAAAAAAACTTTAGTAAAGGAAATAAAAGGTTAGAAAAGCAGCAGCAAAACTTTCAAACAAAGAGTGGCAAGTAAAACAAAGAGTGGCAAGTGAAACAAAAAGGAACCATCAGGAGAGATGATCATGGTGAAACACAGAGGCAAATCGTAAGATCTGACAATGACCCTGAGAACCTAAAGGTATACATGTAGGTGTGCATGGAGCTGAAGGACTGGGGAGCTGAGGGAAAACAATAAGCAGTAACAAGATTAAAACAAACCCCAGCTCTTCAAATGGAGATTTTTCAGGGTTACGTTTCAAATGGAGAGGTGTGAACTTTACCAGCGAGGAAACATGTAAATGTAGCTAATTATCCTGATGAAAATATTTTATTGTCACAACCACTGCAATGTCCAGTTTGGTGAATTCATACAGTATAGTTGTTTTTTAAACAAGCACAAGAAAGACTTGTATTCTGAAGTCTCTTGCAAACTAGATAACCAACCTGACCATATGAGACCATGCTGGCTTTGCATGTGTTTACATAAAAGGACAACCAATGGTATATAGAGATCATGCAGTTTACATTAGAAATTCATGTGATCAATTTATATTCCTCATATTGAGCAGCAAGTTTCCATTGTTAGTGTTTTATGATGTTGTGTGAGTGCTTGTAAGTAGAGTCAAACTTTGCACTAAAATCATCAAATAGTTGTCTCATGCTCAGCACTGGGCTGTGCACATTACTACCCTTCTACCTGCCCTCCCAAGGGCTTCTGTGTGGGGCGTGACCTCCTGCTACCTGAGTAACTTGTCTGATGATGATGATGATGATGATGATGTAGATGATGATGATGAATTGCCTTATTGATGCAGGCCGTTCGACTAGCTGAATCAGACTGTAGTCTGGGCCCAGCTAGTGGGCGACATTGAATGCCCTGACTGACTCCACCCTAAAATGTGAGTTTTTGGTGGCTGGACAAGGTTTGACGTCACGCTGCCGTCTCTAATGTGGTCATTTGTCTTGCCCTAGACCTTTGCCTGAGAATATCGCCTACATATCCAACTATGTATACTAAGGCTATTCTAAATGCACATAGCTGGAAGATGCACATTACTTTCAGTTATGACTAAATTTGTAGTGGAGTATTTTTATCCACTATACCTTCAAAATAAAAAACGACCATGGTATAGGTGTAGGTAAATGAGATGGGGTAGTGTAACACTATGAACTATATGCTCAATGGTTTATGAAACCTGACCTTCTTTAATCAAATTGATGTTAGTGTCCACCTAGAAAGTGTGCATCTGCATGTTTTTGTATCTGTTTTTCTATGCCACATTTCTTCTATGCATTTACAGTCATGTAGTTACACATTTTTCACAGGTGGGTATTTTTTCTTACCTTGAGGAATATCCATCACACCACTTAGTCCAGCCATGTAATCACCTGCAAGCAATTTGTTTTTCTTAAGGTCTAACGGTGCCATCAGTCATCTTGTGTTGACCCAGTGAACTCACAGGTGGCTCCATGAATGAGAAACAGAAACGATGAGGAATACAAGCTATAGTTTATTAAGCTCACCCTTCTGATAGCATGTTGATGGTGAAATCAACCTCTAGACGCCATCAACCCTGTGTGTTTTAAATACGCTGTAGATGATTCAGACTCAGTCTGTCATACTACCATCTCCCATGTGGATCGATGCTGCGTGCTATGATCTCAACATATTAGAGCCTCGTGAGGTTTGTCTGCATGAGGCACCCCTTTGAATGCTGTGTGGGCGACATCACCTTGAATGACTACAGCAGTGGGTACATCTGTTACGTAACAAACAAACATGCAGCATTTACACAAACAAAATAAAACAGCAAATGAAATCAGGGAGAGAGGAGAGACAGAGACGGCCATTATTCCGGCTGCAGGCGGACCCAGATATGCCAGGGTTACAGGCTCAGTATTAAATTAACTCTGGATTTGATTTGCCTGATAGACTTAAAGGCTTCCTCTGGATATGTTTAATGCCACAGTGGTTTGACATCAGTACCACTCCTTTAGTGGACTAGATGTGCGTTGGTTTAGTTTGAGATGATGAACTTGGTCAATAAACAAATACTTGACATCTAAAAAGAAAATTAAACAAGTTGTCTTCATAATGAAGTCTAAAATCAGTGAGTCAGGTCACGTATGTAAGGCTGGTGGTTTAACATGTCAAAGTCCATTTATTTGATGCTCAGTGATGTCAAACAGCTCCATAGGATACATATTCTAAAAGTGATGTTTAAATAGAAGTATGCATAATGAGAAGTATAGGATCTAAGGCTTTAAAAATGTGATGAAAAAGTCCTAATCTGACATTTATTCTTAGAACTGTTTGAAATACACATTCAGAAACTGTTGTAAAGGTGATTGTTTGTGTAGACTGAATTAGTTTACATCAAACTTTTAAAGCAGCACATGTTTTACAGCAAATACAAAAGTTAAGTTTGAGTTTTGATTGGTTGATTGTTGCTGATGACAGCTTTATGCTGATACACATTCTTGTGTCAAAATTAAAATGTAAGATAGTTTCTACATTGAAAGCTGTTTTTGACATTTATCAATCTATTTTATTTGGATTGAAGCTTTTTGTGCTTATGTTGATCCCAGGATGTTTCCAGGCCAGAAAGGATATAAAATCCCTCCAACAAGTTCTGGTTCTCCTTCCAGTGGAACGTGTTCTAGAAACCTCCAGCTGGCCAGGAGGCATATTAATCAGATCTATCAACCACCTCACAGATTCCCTTCTGATGTTGAGAGAAGTAGCACCTCTACTTCAAGCTCCCCCAGATGATAGAGCTCCTCTACAGAGGAAGCTCAGCTCAGCTGTTTGTGATTTTGGTCACGATTCAAACCTCTAGACTACAGATGAGGGTTGGACCTGACCTTCTTCACCACAACAGACTAGATCAACACCCTGAACATTACAAACTGCACTAATCCATTTGTTCACCTCATGCTTCATCCACTTTATTATCAAGGAAAAGACTCACCTCCAACCCAGAGAGAGAATTTCACCTCTTTCTGGTTGAAATCTTTGGTAACAAATTTATATTTCCTTTATTTTAAAAAACAGATATACAGTTAATGGTATGTTTGCAGATCCCTGTGAACCATAACTGAAGATTCTGTACAATTGTATCAAAGCAATTTTAAGGCATAACTTGATTATTTTCTGCAAGTGAATATACCAAATTGATTACTTTAGAATATTTAGTCAATGCCTGGAGAAACACTTTATTTAACAATCTTTATCAAAACATTTGTGAGTGAGGGATGGATCAGCAGAGCTTGGTCTGAAGTAATGAGGGCATTGCTCTGGTCTGTCGAAAGGCAAAGCTCTCTATTTACTGGTCCTTCTAGGTTCAAACCCTCACTTATGGTCACAAGATTTGTGACCATAAGTGAGGGCATGCATTGTGGCTAAAGGAACAAGATCCCAGATACAAGTAGCTTAAAAGAGCGCCCCCTGTGGGGTGACTGGGTTTGGCCTTCGAGATAAAGAGAGGAGCTTTGTCCTCAAGGGAGAGCTTGGAGTGGCTTCTGCTCCTCTGCATTGATATGAGTCAGCTGAGGTGGTTCAGGCATCTAATGAGGATGCCTCCTGCATCTTTCTGTGGAGGATGTCCAGGTATGTCCCACTAGGAGGGAAATCCACGATGTGCTAGACATCTTACATCCTCGGACTGGGACAGCATTAGGATCCCTCAGGAGGAACAGGGAATGTCAATATGGAGAGGAATGTCTGGGCATCTTAACTGTTACCTCCACGACCTGACCTTGGATACGCAGTAGAATAAATAATATAGATAAGTAGATGAATTATTTAAAGAAAAAGTAAAGATTGGATCCAAGCTTCAGAAATATGTTTTTCTTTCAGTTATAAAATGTTGAGACATGAGCAGTGATAATAATAGTTTGATTCCACATAATATCACATGGAATCACATTTGGGACACCACATATCTGCAGATCTGACAGATGATGTGGACATATACAGACAGTGCCGCCTACTGTATGCGCAGGCTAATACTCTAGTACGTTTGGGATGTGTTCTGTACCTGTAAAAACTGCTCTGTTTAAAGCATACTGTACCCCGATGTACACTGCCCATCTATGGAGACACTATAAGAAAAGCACCATGAGAAAACTTACGGTTGCATATAACGACGGGTTGAGGATGATGCTTAGAATGCCGAGATGGTGCAGTGCGAGTAAAATGTGTGTTGATGTGAGTGTGCCTACAGGTCAGGCAGTACGACGAAACCTCATGTACAGCTGTATGTGTACTACTGGACTCCAAGAACAGCATTGTCCTGTCTTTGACAAACCTCACACAGAGTTCTGTGATATTTTATTCCAGTTTGTGGAATTATTGGCGTTTTAACCTTTATGTGAATTTGTAACCGTTTTTTATTAATATTTATGTATTTTACCTGTTTTACTTATTTGTTTTTATGTTTTTAGTATCAACCCTTTGTTTTTTACTATGGACCTCTTTGTGTCTTTAATAAAGTTATTGATTGATTGATTGATTGATTGATTGATTGATTGATTGATTGATTGATTGATTGATTGAATACCAACTTCCACCCTGTTTTGGGAACACGATTTAAACTTTTACATTTTGCTTGGTCTCTACATGAATAATCCTCTCGACAGTAAGTGGCCTTCAGGGGGGTTGTCATGTGTATCATTAAACCCTGACAAACTGCCCACAGCACATCATCTCAATGCAACAAGACAGCTGAGACGTGCCTCCCTTGCACGTCATTTAGCAAAAAGTCATTCGCCAGCAATGATAAGGCCTGCTGTTGAATGACCAGAATGAATAGTTAACAGTGGCTTCAACCTTATTACAAGGACACACCACGTTCAGCGGATGGTTGATATGTCTGGCACGGCCCCACTTTGAATAGAGGCAGGGAATAAGGCTTAATGCTTTCCCCTGTGTGGATATTGGCTTGTATAGGACATCGACCCGTGAAATGAATATTTTTGCGAGATGACATTTGTTATACATCCCAAAAAAACGCAAAAAAGGCCTGATTTTCCATCTGACTGAGAACCACCTGACACTAGAAAATAGGCATTGTACGTTTGGAAAGTGAAAAGCTTGGAGAATGATAATACCTGAGGAAAATGAGGAGTATGGATCAGGAAGAAGAGATATGAGGAAAGGCAATGATATATAAAAGATAGAAACAATATTAAGTATTTGACACCACAAACAACACAAAAACTCAGAGGTTTATTAAAAAAATTTGGATCTTTAACCGGTTCTAATCTTAGGATGCATTTAGAGCAGTGATTCCCAACCTGGGGGTCGCGACCCCCACTAGGGGTCGCCAAAGCCTCTCAGGGGGTCGGCAGGACCTCTCTACTTTGAGGGGTTAAAAATGTATTTATTATATTTTTTAATTAAAGTTTACCAAATTAATTTATTCTGACCTTAATATTAAATAACATGCATTTATTTCATGTTTGTCTAACATAACGAAGTCTTTACAATTTTGTAATAATTACTGAGTTAATAAAAAATGAAAAATAACTAGCGATCTGTACAGGAAACCCGATCGGTACTGCGCATGTGCGAAGCTTAGTATGAACACACCGGTCTAGTAGTGACGCATGTAGCTGCTGCAGAGAGCCCTCCTCCCTGTCGGATAAACTAAAGTTTCCAGCGGAGACACCTGGACAGTCCTACATGATCCAGTAAACTTTCAACAGCATCGCCAGTAACGGACTGGGCACCGGGAGATCTCCTGGTCTCCTCGCCGCTGACCCGCTCCGTGATCATACCGACGATCAGGACGTTTCTAATAAATAAATAAACAATCCTTCATGGCTCCTCGGGCGTCAGTCCTCCTAAAAGCTGCAAAAACGCAGCAAAGTTGAGTCACAGACCCTCTCCTCTCTGTGGGTTCGAGTGCGCTGCAGACCTGACCCCCCTTCCTCCCCCCTCGACGGCCCGCGCGCGTGTGAGTGTGCGCGTCACCGAGGAAAGAAGCAGACAGGGATAATAGACCTAAAAAGAACTAACAACTTTATAAACTAAAGTTTTAAGTTGTAACAAAGGATATTGCAATGTTAGAAGATGGTCAACTACATACAAAAATACATGATAGTAATATTGAAATCCTTGTTTTATATTATTTTAATTAACCAGGTAAATTTAATTGAGATTAAGAACATTTGTTGAGCATTCTGAAAAGCTTTAGGTTTTGCAAATGACACTAATAGTCTGTCAGAGAAAGTCCAGCTTTAGACATTTTGGGGTTTAATGGGATGATTCAAGTGTGATGTGATGAGTAGAACTAATTCTATAGGAGAGAAATCATCTGATATGAAGGCTGATTCAACCTGTCAGAGTCAGAATGGATGAACATCTGATTTCTTTTCACGTCTTAGCAAGTGAAGTAACTGGTAAACCGCCTGTATTTAAATTAGTGTTACAGGAAATAATCTGTTGAGAAAAGTCAAACACATGATGAAGTAGCCGAAATTTGGCTCACTTTTTTTTTCATGTGTCAAATGTTTGAGATTAAGACTGATCTGTGTTTACAGGAAATAATCTGTTTAGAAAAATGCTGTTTTTAGTTTTATTTGTAATTATTTTTGTTTAAAAAATCAAAGCATATTAAAAAGTGCTTGAACTATTTTATCGTTTCTTACTGGAAGTGGGAGGTGTGTGTGTGTGTGTGTGTGTGTGTGTGGGGGGGGGGGGGGGGGGGGGGGGGGGGG
>SSNR01000090.1:765725-808188 GCA_006937965.1 Callopanchax toddi | reverse complement strand
GTCGCCCAGAAAATTGACAGGTAAAATAGGGGTCCCTTGGAAAAAAGGTTGGGAACCACTGCTTTAGAGCATCCATTTAGTTAATCAAGTGTTGTTCAGTTTAGTCATTTCTGTTCATTTGAACACGTACCACATTCTGCATTCATCCAAACGTCTATCAGCTCGGTGATAAACACACAACAAGAAATAAAAAAATTAACAGACATGGCAAATTACAGATTTTTATCCTTTAAAAAATTATTTTACAAATGACTCTGGAATAATTAAATTAAACCAACTGTATTTTAAAGTTCTTCCAAGTGCATCTTGTCTTCTTTAGCAAATTGATTCATTTTGTAGAAATGTTTGGAAAATATAAGTGCTTTAAAGAAAATAGTTGATGGAATAAACCATCTGTTTATCAGCATCTGTTATGAGCAAACTTATCAAATTAGACCAGTGATCCACAGCCAGCCAAGACATTTGGTAAATCAAACTTTTCTAGAAGCTTTTAAGGAGGAATAAGTTGTTTATTTTCTTTGCTTGATGCTATCTGTCATAATTTCTTTAGACACATTATTTAATTAGCTTCTACGTAAGACACCAATTAGTCATTGTTCTTTTATTTAAGGCCTCACCTGTAAACAGAGAGGTCTGTTAATGACATTTCTGTAGTGCACACTCAAAGTGCTAACTCTACCTAAGATTATGGATGGATAATAATAAATGTAAATAACTAAAGGCCTAGCATATCTTAAAGAAGTGCATATTGCCCACCACCTTACACCAGAGTTTAGACCATCTTGTAATGAGAAATGATAGCGCTAAGTCCCCATGTGGTTTGTAAGTGATGTACAAAACAAATGCATCTAGTTCAGAATAAAACATTATTTATATAACAACAGATGCATAATTTATAACAATATTACCTGCTGCTTTTCATACCAGAGAATTAAAATCATTTAAGAAATCATGAAGTTACACTTGTTTGGTCATATCTTGAAAATAACCGTATGCATAATCAGTTAGAGTTCAAAGCATATGCTGAGTTTGATTAGCTGTGGTGGCCATCTTGAATTGTATTTACTCCAAATGTTAATCCGTTACCTTTTGTAGTTTCATAAAAACTCTATCCTGTGTTACATGAGATATACTTGCTAACAGAAAGGGTTCATCCCAATGATTAATGCCAATTTTAAGCAATGATCTGAGGCTATGTGTACCACTCACTAGCATGTGTTGGGGGGGGAAATTGTAGCTATTAACACATCAAATCCTAGCTTTATATCTGTAAAATTGACTGAGTTATAGCCATTTTTGTTTTGCTTATATCGATTGGTTGTGGAGGCCATCTTGAATCAGGTTGACTTCAATAGTTAATCAGCTGTAGGAGGATTCTAATGAATATTTTTGGAGAGTTTCATTAAAATCCATCTAGTGGTCCATGAGATATTTTACAAAGAGACACAGCTGCAGCCTCTTTAAAACCCTTCAAATAAAACATTTCCTTTGATTTTGTCTCGTCTGGTTGAACCAGCAAACACTATTGATATTATGCATGCACCCAACATTTTGCTGAAATGGATGTGATATTTCTTTCAAGAGCCTCATAAACTATTGCTTTACCTGCTTGCTCACTAAGAATCGAGGATGGCCGGTCAGCTAGCTCTCTTGCCCATAGCGATAGATCTAGATTGACAGCCTCTCCATCCTGCCTTCCACTGTTAGTCATTGAAGCTTTTGGCTTGTTGGCAAGAAGCTCAGCCAAGCGACCTTGAGCCCTGCTGGGGCATAAAGACTCCAGCTAAAAGCCTGTTCCCTTGTTATTGCAGGAACTAGACACTGCAGTCAGTCGCTCTATAGGAGGGACTGATTGATGGATAAATGTGCCACATTTCCAAAGTGTATTTCCTGCAAAGCTGGCATGCTTTGATTATGCACATCCACATAGATGCCAATTATTCATATTCCTGTGTGTTGACAGGTTATGTAACTTTAATGTGAGTCACTTTGCATTTATTTTCCCCTTTTTGTTGTAAAGATTATGGCCCTTCTTGCATTGTGTCACATGTTGCTGCCTGAGAGTGCATGAAGAAGAGAAATGGAGGGAAAAAACAATATTTAGGTTTGTGTCTGTGGTGAAAACCTCTTTGGGAATAGCTCTTAATACCTTGTCAGTTTATTATTTTATCCTCAGTGTCCATTGCACAGCAAGGAAGGGGGGAAAAGTACTAAATGTCATGGAAACAAAAAAGGAGATAGCAGGAGTCTGCTTGGTGTCATGAAAAAAAAAAGCCTCTCACTATATCTTGCTATTTTCCTCTCCTCTGTTTGTCCCCCCAATGTCCCCATTACTCTTCATTTGGTGGGGTAAACACTCAATAAAGGAGAACACCAGGATCCAGACTCCAGTCCCAGATTTTAGCTCCCACCACTCCCTCGGAACCAGCAGCAGTAAATGCCTGTTTTGCCGCCCTCTCTCTCTCTCTCTCTCTCTCTCTCTCTCTCTCTCTCTCTCTCTCTCTCTATCTATCTATCCTTGCTTCCTCTCCCTGTTTTGCTGTGCGCTGCTTAGCTCTGCTGCAGTGGATCATCCTCACGGTGCGCTCACAACTCGTCTCAGTGGAGGAGAGGAGCCCTGAGATGATCTCTCTGTTATTTTCTCAGCTTTACTTCTCTCGTTTAGCCACCACTCTGTTCACCATCATATCATCAGACTGTCTGGATAAATGTGAGGGAAAAGTCATAGGATAGATGAGACAGCTCAAGAAGTCCTCAGCATCACATCTTTTGCACATATGACGGTAATCTTCTGCTGACACTGGATGATCGAGATGCTCTTAGATGCTTCCTTCCTTTAGAGTCTCTGTGAGGTGAGTCTCTTTGATCTGATGTTTTCATTCTAAGTGTAATGTAGGATTTGTAGGATTTGCTTGTTTCTTGCTAGAAGGAGTTGACATGTTTGGATGAGGAGATTTCTTTGCAGAAGTTGAGTGCAAACAAGTCCAGCAAAGTGCCATATGACATGCTCTTGAACGGTCACTTGATCTGCAATTCTTTCTTTTCTGCTGCATTAAACAGATATTGTTAGCTCTTTTAAAGCATATGTTTTTCATAAAAGGTCTGCATGTTGTCATCAGGGATCCCATTAGAATTGGGCAAGAGGGAGTGGTGCTTGCTGTATTAACGTGCACATAAGTGTTTTCTGAAGGAGCAAGGGAATAAAAAGTGAATTATCTTTATTCGCTTGGTCTGTTTTTGAGGGAAACCCTGTAGAGACTCCTGACACTTTTTACCAGAGATGAGAGCTGTGAGATTCTGTGACAGCTCTGTGCAACGAGGGCACTACGCCATGTGTGTGCGTGTGTGCACAATTATGTGTGTATTGGTGTGGGTGGCTGTATTTGTCTCATGAAAAGTCGAAGAGGGGAGCTCTGCGTGGGCAGCTTGTGTGTTGTTTTGTGAATGAAGTGCTTTTATTCTAAGAAAAGAAAAGCGTGTGCACAGGTTTACGCTGTCATTCATGTGTGTGTTTTCCCTTTCAATCCTATTAACTGTCGCTCATCTGTGCTCCGTGTTTGTGTGCACACACGTCAGCAGCACACACCCTCTGTTGGGAAACACTCGGGTACAGTGCAGCGCCGTCTCTTCGTTGGGTATTGGGTGGCGTTCTGTGATGACTTTTACAACCCAGGTCCATGCATTCTCATCTCATGGTATAAATCAATCTGCTCGGTGAGGCACGGAGCTGCTGCAGTCAGAGGAGATGTTTGAATGTTCTCATTCACTGCTGCACTGCAGACTCTCCTCCACCAAAGAGGCGATGCTGTACTCCAGCACATACAGCAGCAGCATGATTAGAGATGCTCTTCGTCTGTTTGTGTTGTTTGAACGGATGCTCATAATCCAAAGCAACTTTCAGGAGGCTGTGCTGTTTTTCCAGGTGCAGAAGAACCATTGTGTGGGAATTGTCACACATTTCGGATGTTATTATCATGTCGTGTGAACAAGCGGGGTTTTTTGGCTTTACCGTAAACCTGGAGGTCACCAACTCCTTGCCTTGAGGGCTGCCATCCAGCTTGTTTTCAATGTTTCCTGCTCCAGCACATCTGAATCAAATGATTTAATTGCATTCTCACCATGCTGAGCTCTGCAGGTCTATACATTACTCAATTTAAATCAAATGTGTTGAGGCAAGAGAACCGCTATGGCAGGATGGTAGCCCTCGAGGACTGGAATTGGTGACCACTGCTCTAAACCAACATGATCTCTGGCATCTCTGACAGAAATTTCTTAGTATGTCTGCTGCAATAATAATAATAATGCAAGAAATCTGTCAGTTTACAGTAGGGATGTCCTGATCAGGTTTTTTGCCCTCGAGTCCGAGTCTGAGTCATTTGATTTTGAGGATCTGCCGATACCGAGTCCCAATCCGACACTTTTACAATGTTGTTGTCATCAACTTTATAATACCTCCAGACTGCAGACATACTCACGCTTTCGCTTCAAGCTGCTACTGTGTTCTACTTTGCCAGCATTTAACCAATAGCATCTCTCCAACAGAGTGATGTCATGCTGCACACGTTGCTGTTTCTGTGTGGAGTCAAGGGGTCTAACTCTGTGCCACTGCATAATTATAGATGTGTTAAAAAAAATAATGAGAATATAGATATACAGGGTTTCCTCTAGGATTTTAATTTAATTTATTTAATAGAGTACTAATTATTTATCAGCAACAGCATTTTTAACATTTACCGGTATTTAAGGGAGATATTTATTTATTTCATGGAGTATTTATTAATTGTTATGTAATAACAGTATTTATTTAAATTTGACTAAAACGGCTTTCCATACCTCCTCTCCTTCACTCCACCTGCTGCCCTGTGCTGCTTCTTCCTCTGCCCTCAGTGCAGCAGCTCTGTCCAACTTCTTAATGAGACCATTTTGGAGCAACACAAAACTCCTCCTCAGAAAGCGCTTTTTTTTAGCACCTCTCCCAAATGTATTTTCTGACAGGCGGTGGAGGTTGTGTCGCGCCTGCATGCAGCTGGAGTTGAGTGGGAGGGGGACGCGGCTTAGGGGTGAGGAGCTAAGGAGCTGCTGTGGGTGCGAGCCGCTCGGCAGCCGGCCTCTACACCTCCCTCAGGACCGAGTTCAGAACGACATGCTGCGGTCCGTTCAGGGGGAGGACGAGTCCCGGGTGTGATGGTTTTTATTTTGCCGTAGCGGAGCACATGGAGAAAACTCTGTAATATAGTAACGAGTCCGGATCGGGAGGTAAAGTCCGATTCCGATCGAGTCTAAAACCACATGATCGGGGCCGATTTCCGATTACGTGATTGGATCGGGACATCCCTAGTTTACAGCTTTAAATATAACTTTCACGTGAATTATTGTGAAATTTAGGAGACCGGATCTGTTAAAGACAGGAGTAAGATAGTTCCTGGAATCCCAGAAATTGCTTGAATTTTAATGTTGTATTGTCAAGGTTCTGAAATGTTTTGTTCTTAGAGTTTTTAATAAAATGCTTCAAACCATTTTGAATTTGGCTATAGCACAAAAAAAAGTTGGGGGGGCAAAAGCGTAAGAATCCAGACCTTGAGAAGTTTAAAATATTTTCCTTATAGTCCTTAAAATGGCCAAAAAATATCTCTAAGCCAAAACATTGAACAAGTTTATTGAATTTGAAATTTTTTAATTTATCCCAAAAGATGAAACATTTATTTGCTGAGGGGAAAAAATGCATACAAATGTGAAAATATTCAGAAAATTTTAAGTGTATGAAAATTTGTGGATAAAACGGTCACATTCACCGTTCTTGTATTTACCCATAAAATAAATATAACAGCTGATTTCTCTGGGACCTGACATTTCCTCTGATGACTGAGAGTTCAAATGGATTCAACTTCCTCCTTCTTGCTTTCTGATTGGCTCCTCCCCTACATCCCTTCTTCAGCACATTGAGGATTCGTGGTTTTATTTCCTGAATTCAACCAGCTGCTTCAGAATGTAACCACCCCCCTCGCTGTCTGTCTTTAACATAGGTGCTTATCATAACTGTTCTGAGGAGGTGCCAGCAGAAACCATTTAGGCTGCACAGCATCCCAACTAGAGTGGAAAATTCTTCCCAAATTGAGTGTTTTAACAGAAAAGTCTCAGTAGGAAATTGCATCAACACCATATGAACAGAGTGACTGCAAGAGGCTGCTGCTAGTGCAGCAGAAGTCTAAAATAAATTATCTCCCACATACTGAAGCTGTTTCTATTCCCAATTCATCAAAGCACTTGTTCACGTTTGGAAAAAAAGATGGAAGCTGAATTGTTGGAAATCAGTAAAGGTGTTAGTTTATCAGGACTTTGTGCTCATGGTCAGTGAACTCCACACAAAAAGATAAACAGTCTTATTAATTCAGTTTGAACATCACTGGGTCAGAAAGCTGATAAATTGTATCACAAACTCCTTATAATATTTATTAACAAAAAATAGGCTGAAATTAAGGTTTTTTAAGTCTGAATCTGAATTTTTTTCCCCACTAAATGACATTTTTTGTGAAAAAAAAAAAAACAAATCCCTGACCAAGATTTCTTTATCAAATTATTTAAAACACACATAACCTGGTGATAAAGTTTTAGTTCTTATTAAACTCAAATGTAAACCTTAATCTTAGGGTGGGTTTAAGGTTCTTGAGCACATTTTGTTTCCCAAAACTTCAGTGATTGCAGTTAAGTTGCAATCTGCATGTTCCTCTAATTTAACAGAGTCATTTCCCTAATGCGGTTTTGATTAGCACATTTGTTCAAAAGGTATTAAACAAGCAGTGCCCCTGTCGAACTGACTAAGGTGCTTTGACACTATCATTGTCCTAATGCACAGCAATGAGAACACAACACTAATGATTGTAATAATCGTTTTGCATGGTATTAAAATTTAATCCAGTATTTTCCCATGTAAATTCTATCCATCTTTTTGTAAGTAAATCCACCATAGTTTTACCTTTTATACATGTTCCATTCACACAGACATTACAGCAAACCTAGTCTTCATTAACTTGCAGCAAATTAAATTCACTTTGCATCGATTTGACCTAATCGAGCTCTAAACTTGAGAAATGGTGTTTGACAGTAATGGAAGGATCCAAATGAACTTTTTAGGTTTGTGTTTCCTAGAAGAGGAACCGTGAGTCAACAAAGGGAATCTTTAGAACGCAGCCCCACACTAAAATGTGTGGAGTGCTTTAACTTTTCATAATATAAAATGTCTCATCTAGTCTTGGTCTGGGTAATGGGGGCAGCAGCTCCAGCAGGAGCTCAGATTCTCCTTTTCCCATCAGCCAGTTCTACCAGCTTCTCCAGTGGGATCCGAAGGTCCCAGGCCAGCCTATAATTGATCCGTCTTGGGTCGATTCTGGGGTCTCCTCTTGGAGGGATGTGCCCGAAACACCTTCCCTGGAGGTATCCTGACAACATGCCAGAACCATCTGAACTGGCTCCTCTTGATGTGGAGGAGCAGCAGCTCTACGCTGATTCCCTATCTGAGCATCTCATTGTATCTCAAAGACTGAGTCTGTGGAGGACACTCATTTTGGTTGCCTTTATTAGTGATCTTGTTATTTTGATCATTATCCTTAGCTGATGACATAGGTGACGACTGGAAGAAAGATTTACTGATGCAATCAAATCTTTGCCTTCTAGCTTATCTCCCTCTTCACCATAACAAGGAGGGCTAGTGTTCTCATCACTGCAGATGATGCTCCAGTTTGCCCACTTGGGGCTGGACCTTTCCCCCAAACTGGAGTTGGCAATGCATCATTTTCCAGTTGAGAACCAAGGCCTCAGATTTGGAGGTGCTGATCTCATCCCTGCCACCTCACACTTATAGCTGCAAACCTTCCTAGTAGGAGCTAAAGGTCGTGAATGAATTTACTGCCAGATATTATTTCATTATAAAATGGCCTGGTAAACATTTCCTTAAAAAATATTTCAGTTTTGATGTGTCATTTTCAACTTCTGCAGTCTATTTCAGGATGGAACCAGGATAAATCTGAGACAGCTGTTTGCTCATTAAAAATAATGTAGCCAGACATTGTTTTAAACCAGTTTAAATGTTTCTGGAGCAGCAGCTATTTCCTCTCACAAACTGTTTCTCCTAATTCCATTTCTGTTCGATGCCCTGTACCAAAGTGCTTCTTGAATGAAGCAAGTGTTTCCCTGATGAAGGCTGAGAAATGGACAAATTAGCAGTTTAAAGATTGCACAGATGGAAGAGCCCATTGTTTCTGTTCTTGGCGACTCACATTGGATATGTGGGACATAACGGCCTTACAGCAGCTCCTCACAGCAATAATCACAGAAGCTCGAACATTCTAACTTGAAAACAAGGGGGGAAATAAACCCAAAAACGTCTGCTGAAAGCAGATCAGCCTGTCATGAATTTGATTTGAGACACGAATCCATGTGCAGATTATTCCTGTTAGTGCATAGTAATATTCGTAATGTCTGTGTGTTTATTGCAATAGCAATCTCAAAAAGCAGAGACGTGTATTATGCAGTGATTTTTCATGTACATATTTTAAATTAGGCAAAGCGCAGGAGAGGATTTCACAACAAATGCAGGGCTGATTCTTTTTAAATACATTCATTCAGGTGTGTTTGCTTTTGCTTTAGTGAAAAATCATCATCTAGATGCTCAGAGGTCTGCAGACCGCTCATGTTGGTTGGCTCGACTTAAGAAAGCACATTGTTCCAGTTCAGCAGTGACCAAAGCGAGGAGAGGAGTGCCTTAGAGACGTGATTACATACATGAAGATACGCCTCTTTATTCCTGTCTTCACTGTGGTGCAGCTGCAGGGAAATTTAATAGCAAGAAATGTTTTTGCTAAAAGATTTAATTGGAAATATGTCATCGTTACATAAAAAACATGAATCTGTGAGTAACTATGTGAAAGGGTCATCTGGTGTTCCAGTGTGGGATGATGCATTACTCCTGCTGTAAATGATGAGCCACCAATGTGTTTGTTGGATGTTTGCATGAGGCACGATCAACTATTAGTTCACAATCTGTCTGCTGGTTTAATAGTTTAGACTTCAAGCTGAGCCCGACTGACTCTTCAACCCTTCTCTGTTTGGAGAGCTCACACTGAAACACCATCCACCAGCAGCAAGCATGCTGGGTGTCACTAAGGCCCTGAACAGCTGCCTCTTCAGAGCGAGCATTACCTCCTGATGGGAATCTTGAACTGAACCCAAAACAAGAGAAGAAAGCCTTCTTCTTCAACCGCAGCATCCCTCTCTCATTCTGTCACTCACTACTGCTCTCTTTATCTTTTTTTACTCCCTCGTTCTTTTTCCTGACCAGTCAGTAAGCTGCAATGCATTCTAAGCCACTGACAAAGATCAACTTCCAAGCAACAGGTAAAGCACTAAATCCAAATGACTCGTGCAGTGAAACAGAACACGCTCTTTGCTGCTTGACAGCACAGTTTGGACCAGCCTTTTTAAAAGTTACACTCAGATAAGTTACTGCAGCTGTGGTGCTTTCTCCGTTTCCCCCACCAGCAGTTTGCTGACACACCTTAATCCCTTTGGTCAAAAGTCAATGGATGATAAAGCATTTGATGGTCTGGCACAGGCTCCTCCTCACCCTGAGGTAGTGATCGTATCACTGTGTAGAACTTCTGCAACAACTATTCAAATATTTTGATTTAAGTTTGTATTAAGATGCATCATTTTGATATTCATTTGTTCAACATTTATGACATAGGTTCATTGATCAGTTTATTAGGTACACCTGTTCAGATGCTTGTTAGCAGAAATCAACCAATTACATGGCAGCAACTCAATGCATTTAGGGATAAATGGGCTGGTCTGATTTGCTGGGATTTTCATCCACAACCATCTCTAGTGTTTATAGAGAATAATCCAGTCTTGTTGATGTCAGAGGAGAATGGGTAGACTGGCTTTAGATGATAAAAGGACAACAGCAGTTTAAATAGCAACAGACTCCAACTAACATCTCCAGAACACCATCTCTGAACCACAAAAATGTTGAACTTTGAAGAAGATGGACGCCAGAAGCAGAAGACCACAGCAGGTGTCTCTCCTGTCAGATAAGAACAGGAAACAGAGGCCATAATTCACACAGGATCTCCAGAACTGGACCAGAAGTGACTGGGAAAATGTTTCTTTGTCTGATGAGTCTTGATTTCAGCTAACATGAAAGCATGGATCCATCCTGCCTTGTATCAACTCTTCAGGCTGGTGTAATGGTGTGGGGGAGGTTTTCTTGACCCACCTTGCATCCCTTAGAATCAACTGATCCTGGTTTAACCTCCACAGCCTACCTGTGTATTGTTGCTGACCATGTCCATCCCTTTATGACCACAGTGGACCATCTTCTGATGGTCCTTCCTGCAGGATCATGCTCCATGTCACAGCTTGGATCATTTTCTTGATGATGGTTTCTTGATCATAACAAAAGGTTTACTGGACTCCAGTAGCCTCCACAGTCATGAGATCTCAATCCAGTCCAGAACCTTTGGAATGTGGTGAATTGGGAGAATGTCCTTATTTTGAGGCCTATGGAGTTTTGAGGTTAATTTGACCCTCTAATACAGCATGAGGGTGAAAGCTCAAACACATGATTTGACATTTCGTTGACTTTTAAACTTGGACTTCCTGAAGCACTGATGTTGAACATTTGTGTGTAAATTTTACATAAACATAACTATGTTTCATGAACAGAGGAAAGTGTTAACGTTAATCACTTTGTTTTAAAGTTTTCTAAAGTTTAGTTTGAACATCATTCTCCTTACTTTAGAATATTAATTGATGAGTATTCAAAGAAACGCCTTGTGTACAGTAGCGAGGCAGACACAGCTTTTTTTTTTTTTGCTAAGGTTTAAAATCCTGTGTTTGTTTGACACGCATCGCAGGGCCTTGCTCCCTTAGTTGCCATGGAGACACCATTAGGCAGTGGTGCCGCAACGATTTTTGTATTTCTTTGCATAGCCCCATGCCAAGCCGCGCTGCTTGTTGGGGACTCACCCGTGCCAACTGTGGGCGGATAGATGGATAGATGTGCATGTTTTAGTGACTGAGAGTGAGGGTGAGGGAAAAGAAAAAACAGATTTAAAAAGACAAAAAAAAGGTGGGACCGATCATGAAAATAAAACCAAAAATCTGGGGGGAAAGAGTGACATAGAGAAGGATTAATGATGAATATGTGTGGGACAAAAAACACACACATGGATGTACACTGTTCAGACCCACGCTGACTCTGCACACACACACACACACACAGACACACACACACACACACACACACACACACACACACATGCATCCTCCAACAGAGATAACTAGAGTACGCACAAGCGAGTGAGCAGGGAGAGTGTGTGGGTGGAGGGATGCCGCAACAGTGCAGCTTATTCTGCCTTCAGTTTGATCTCAGCACATCTCTCACGGGGTTCTCACTGCATTACTTCACACAGACTGATACCAAACAGACTCGCTCTCATTAGTTGGAGGCATGACATCCTGATAATGACACCAATGATTCAGAAATCTATTTAAAGTCTTTTCTTTTGATGTCTGAGAGGAATGGATGCTAGTTTAATACCAAACAAGTCTGTTAAAATTGATCATATATAGGTAAAAATGGTTTGTCTGAATAATTTTATAGAAATAAACTTAATTGCATTTAGTTTTAAGAGGAAACTTGTGATAATTTGAGATGCTTTTTGCTTTTGATTAACATAATCACACCTATAAAAATATAGTTAAAGTTTTATTTAGAATGGATATTTGTTCTGGTTTTGATCAAATCATTTATCAAAAGTGTATAAAGACATGGGAAGGGTGAGCTACAAAGCTAATAATTATTCAAGTAAATGATGTTTTAAACTATTTTTATTCATGTAACAATACTGTATATGTGATTCTGTTGTAGTTTAATTCAGGAACATGAAGGTTGACCGTGTTCTTCCATTAAGTGCTGATTGTGTTAGGCTTAATTATGTTGCTAATTAAAAGTCATGCCATCATGTTGGAATATTATGATTCTCCCATTAAATGTTTCAAACCATCAACAACAGTGTGCTAAAATCACAATCTGCCTTTTTAAAATTGGAATCTGGATCAGATTAATGCTCATTTGAAAGCTTTTGGAAGATGATCCCAGCAACCCAATCTCCATGTTCGGAACTCCGCCTCAGGCTGAACAGTGACACCAAGATCCGAAACAGATACTCGTGTCATTTCTGATGTGAGGTGATCGCACTGTGCTCCCTGCAGAGAAGCCACCAAAGCAGAAGGGTCAAAGGTGAAACTAGACTGTCCTGGAGGAAAGTGAGTCATCATTGCTAAGATTTCAGAGTTAAAGAGACGTCGAGTGAAAGAGGAAGAGAAATGTAGAAAGTGAGTGTTTGCATGCATGTATTGAGTATCTTTGATCATATATAGTGCTGAACGGAAGCTGGAATCTCAAACCAATTCACTCTTTTTTTCTGTTTTATCGTTCAGCTCATAAAAATATGCACTTATTTTCTCATTTCAGTTCGAAGCTTCCAATCTTTTTGTTTACTCCTTATGCTTATTTTCCCCCTGCAGTATAGGTGCAAGCAAAGTCTAATATTGCTCTCAACATCCTGAAATAATCTACTGTGGAATTACAAGTCTGAGTACCTGTGTTCATCAGAAGCCACATCATACAAACAAACCATCCAGATCCCTTCAGTTCTGTTAAAATATTCTGTCACAAGCCTTGTGTATGCTGTCAGAAATCAAACACTAAAAAAAAAAAAAAAATGACATGCTAATCTGTTAACATACTGCAGATACAGATCTATAATGTTCTGCACTGACCTGCAGAACCAATTCATTGTCTGAAAAGAAAAAAAATTGCTCTGAATTCCTTCAGTTTTCCTCTTTATTTCCATAAATTTGCAGGCTCTGTGCATGCACCAACATTTATTACTTAATGTGATGAAACTACAAGTAATAAAAATCATTTTATTCATGCCAGATGAGCACACATAGTTCATATTTCCCCCATGATATCCAGATTTCTTTTGTTTCAGCACATCTGTTCCCTTTTGTGGAGGATTGTAACCAAGTTGGAGGATTTCTAAAATGCATTCATATGAAAGCCCTGTTTAGTGTCAGCCTCAGTGTTAACTCTGAATAAGTACTTTAAAATCCAGGAACTAGACAGATGGTTTCTAGTCAGGAGTGAACAGGTTCTCATGATTAATTTGTATGGAAACTTATAAAAAAACATTTGGTGGAAGAATATTTAGCATTTCCTTATTTTTTTATTTGTAAAATAAAGGAAAAAGACGTGCAGACTTATTTAAAATGCATGTTTCTACAATTTGATTTTTATTATAAAATAGCAAAAAAAGGGTTAACATTGCATGGAAGCATTCTCACATTCTGACCTAAACTGTAAAAATAGAAACAAAAGATGAATTTTTCTCACTTTTTACAAGCGCCAAAGACTAATTGACAGTGAAACTGCCCATAAAGTGACCAAATGCCCTCATTCATTCATGTTAACATGGGTGAGTCACTTTTGCTGCCATCTCCTTCTGTTGCTCACCACATTATGCAGTCAGTCATCATGCAATTCCACCCACTCCCCAGCAGCTCCACGTAACGGCCACCGATACATCATCAATGTGACATGTCCACGACACCGCAAAGCATCAATCTACTGACCACAGCGTGCAGGTGTGGTTCCAAATGGAGAATAATAACCAAACTGAATTCAAATGACTTAAATTCAACATTATGCTATGAACTCTCAGAGGGACCTTAAATCTTTGAGGTATTCTGACGACTTAAAAAAAAAAGTGTCTGAAGTTCTAGCAGAGAGAGAATTAAAGAGGCATGTGTGTTTGAAATACTGTAAAATGCAACACCCCGCTGCTTGTTAGAAACACATGCAACACAAACAATTTTCACATTAACACCTTCTCTGTTTGAGCTCTGTAGAAATGTGACGCCGCTGGGATGATGGGTTGGCTGTCCGACACTTTCCAGGTTCTTAGTGTGAGCAGGGGATAAACACATCCTCAGCCATTCCTCCAACACCCCCTCCACCTCCTCAACAGCTGATCTGCAGCAGGTCGAGAGCCAGAGACCTGCTGACTTGTAAGAGACGGGGTCATTAGGCCAGGTGGTGGTGCTGCGATACCCACTGTGCAGCACATGTCTGGCATTATCACCTACAGACATGACAATAGATTAGTAAACTCAATCGTTAATCAATGTTTAGGTTCATTTCAATCTGCTTTTTCTCACGATATCTTTACTTAAGATCAAGATGCAGAAATGGCCTCCTTTTTAACGATTGTGTTTGTCAAAAGGTGAAAACTAGCTTCGCAATTCTTAATCTCAATATTTAAAAGGTACGTTCACCTTTACATCCACAGATTTCTGCAACCATTAAAATATTATCTGGGCATGTTTTTAGTGAAATGAATGAAAGTCACCAACAGCATGCCAGAGAGTAAACCCAATCTGTGAATTACAATGAGTGATATCAAGGAACAGATGCACTGTGCAGATGGGCATTGGTCTTCTCTTTCTTTTTTTTTCCATTAGCATTCATACGAAGCCAAATCTCCATGTGTCCATGGAGCTTTCAGAAGACATGCATTTACAATATCCAGAGCATTTTAAAGCTGGTCTCAGATTTCACTATAACTCAGAGGTGTCGTTTTGGGACTTAAACTGAAACACTGTAAATTATAACATCCACTGCTAAGAATTAGCATGAAATCCTGAAGAGTTCAAGTACTTTTATTTTATAGGCAGATCTCTCAAAGGGCATCAGTCTTGATTTTCTTAATGAATAGAAGGGAAACAAGATAGAATTTCATTAGCATGTGCCAGTCTGAATAAGTTGGCTTTCGGTGAGGTTACGATCTCATCACCAGGATGTCATTTTACTTTGTCGATCCGTCCTTTTGCCCTAAATGGTTAGCTAGAGTGTAATAAAGTGCATCGTTCCTGAACCATCAAGGGTATTGTGTAATTAATTCTTTATCCCTTTTCTTTTACCTTCCTTTGCAGTTCTTCATCTTTTACAATGATTGACATGGAACTGATTAAAGCTGGAACTTTGTTGAAGTTTTATATCAGTTTATCTGTTCATGGATCTGAGGGAGGGTTGGATCATTTTGGGGAAGTTTATGAAAACCTTTTGTCTCCAGGTGAAACATGAAGGAGGTTAAAAGTTTAAGGATTTGACCCCATCAGACCATTGCGACCCTTTGGTCAACTTTTGGAAAACTGAGTTGCATTTTCACCTGAAGCTAAATAATTGGCGATAATGTGTTTGCTTGTGTGCAAAATATCTCATGAAACTGGATGGATTTTATTGGAACTCAGAAAATAGTCACTGGATGTACATCTACAGCGGATTGACTTTTGGAGTCAGTTTGATTCTCTTGTTTGAAAGAGGAGTGAGTGAGGGTAGGTCAGTGACTCACGTGGCTTTAACAGCCCTGTTCGTGTGTTTGTTCCATAACAGCGCATGAGCCTGGAACTCCCAGCCCATGATCAGAATTGAAGAGCCTTTTTGTGAAACATCTTCAAGTAACAAGAGTTGCCATGTTTTGAAAAACATGTTTTAACTCTTAATCAGGTCAGGGGTCACAGTATCTGAAAGTCATTCCCATCTTAAGACTCCAAGAGGTAACTGATCACAAGAAATCTTTATATGAGAAATATTCCAAATTTTGCCATTAACCATTGAAGTCAACCCTGTTTGACACTCAGTGCAGTTACATGTGCATCTATGTCGATCTATGTTAATAAACTGGGAGCATTTATCCTAGTTTACATAAACGTTAGAAAACCGTACTCTCAAATGAAGTTTGTTCCACTCCGCTATGGCAGACATGCGCCCTTTCATGTTCAACTACTTAAGTTGAATCAACAGGAATTCTGTTTCTTCATCAGTCCAAAAATGCACAGATTGAGCATTCACGTTTGTTTTTGCTGCCATCTTCTTCTACCACTACTGATTTGTTTGTAATCCCACTTCTGCAATCTCGTCACTTCCAGAAGAGGAGCGTCCACCTGAGCCGTTTACATGCAGATGAAATCGAGTTCCTATGGCATTATCTGGGTGCTTTAGCATGATTAGTTCCCGTTCATCTTCAGCAAGAATAACATGCATTAAAAAACAAAACTTCAGTCGATTTAAGGCAATAGTTTAGTTTTCTGAGGTGCATGTAAACACACTGAGTGGACAGATTTTAATTAACATTTTAGAAAGTAATCCTCTAAATTAGCTTTTAGGGTCAACCCAATACAAGATGGCTACCTAAGCTAACTGACAATAGCAAACACAACTGTCTCTAACTCAGTCAGTTGATTGTAGCTGAGAGTCATTCTCAACACATCCTCTGAGAGATAACATAAATGTGTGATCTTGTTTAACATTATTTCAATAATCTGACCCAAATGGCTATAATTCCATCATTTCTCAACTCAATATGATCTCAGTTTAAAAGTCTGGCATGAAAGTGGTGTGTGATCTGCACTCCTTCTAGGAATTCTAGGCCTTTAATTTCTAAAGGTTTTGCCACGGCAGGAAAACAAATTGATGTCTCTGCTTGAGTTAATTGATTGTAATTTTTTTTAGCTGCTCCTTTTGAATTCACATTCCTTTTAAAAAGCAAATGAAAGAATAAGGACACACACCTGCCCACACACTCCCTCTAACTCTATATATTATTTATATTGACAGCATTTGTTTTATTCATGTTTAAGTTCTCTTATTGAATGCATTACCAAACACCATTTAGTTCTTATGATAAAAACATCCCTGGTGATATTGCAAACCTACAAAATAGAAATTAATTTCCCACCACACACACACACATACATACACACATACACAAGAACACTAAATGTTCCATCACTCCTGTGCTGCTGTTGCAGCCCCCGCCAGGGCGATTAGGTCCGCAGCCTCTGAGCCATTACAGCATTGATTGGAATCATATTTTGTTGCATGGGCTGCAGATGCTGATCGACAAGCAAACTCCAAGGCATGTTCCACATATGAGAGTGGATGTGGCTGCCATTAATTAAATCACTGTGGGCTAGAAACTGCCAGTGGATGATGGCTTTTATTTAAGGAGCGTAAATCATCAGCTTTGAGGGGGAAAATGCAAATGACGCCCAAGCGAGGTGCTCTTGGAGTGTTCCTGGGTGGCACGGAGTTACTCTGTCTTCATGATTTAGTTTGCAGCTGCCAAAGAACGAGCGTCACATCTGTATTTTATGACCAGCTATGTGCTTTGTAGATTCATACATCTCCCATGTTTATTTCTGCTCTGGAACACACGTGTTATATTCATGTCTTCAGATTCCCTAACATGCAGTGTTGGTTATCTGCCGTCGTCCTTCCCATTTGTCCTTAAGTCAATATCCTGCCTCAGGGTCGCTTTGTAAACCAGATGATAGACTCGTGTATCACTGCGTGTTTTTGACCCTCACCCACCAAGTCGTGACTCGACTTTTATCCTTGGAATTTCAAGGCTGATCCTGACACAGACAGACAGCTCCCATAAGTTCCAGCTGTTTATTCTCGCTGGGCCATAAATCTCTTTCTGTCTTCAGTGAGACGACAGACTAATGGAGATGCGTCTTAACATTTTTTATCTTTCTTCTCAGTGATATTGATGTGTGAGCGACTAAACATAAACCCAAACGGGGACCATCTGTGAAACATTGATGCAAATGCTTTTTTATTTATTTTAAAATCAGTTTTCCTTCCTGGTAATATGAGTCCTAAATCATGTCAGAGAAGCTGTAAACATGTCGCTCTGTTTTTCTTTATGTTTCTCCTGTGAATCAAAGAGAGACATCTTTTCATTACTGATGTCATGGCTTGAGACAGAAGAGCTTCCCTGCATCACAAAGAACGTTATCATTTTAAATAAAAAGAAAGAAATACTATATGTAATTTGTCACATACTTTTTGGGGCTTCACATAATGGAATCCTATTAATTATGAGTCGGTTTCTTAAAATTATTTTTAATTATTAAATTTGTCTTTAGAAATGGCAGAAATTTGATAAACCCTTTATCACCTCAAATATCAAATATTAATAATAATCAATCTAGTTCATAAAAATAAAATATTGACTAATATTAATAAAGAAAAACTATATAAATATGTGTTTTATTGTATTATGTGACCATATAACAATATAACAGTAATATAAAAAAATTAAATCAAACTGTCACTTCCCACCTGTAGGTCCTCCACCAGAGGGAAACAGACAGTAAAAGACTGGATATGACATGTTTTTAATGAAAGTACTAATCCTAATACTCAGTTTGGCTGCTTTAAGGCCAGAAGTGATTTGACACAAAATTTCAACAACAGTCTACAAAAGGTTAATTTAATAAAACTTTTTATATTCACACACTGGATTTTTAAACTACAGTAATGGATTTTTTTTTAAAAATCTGAGCTACAAATGTCTGACACTTAACTTTATTTAACCTCCATGAGGATATTCTCTTATTTTACATTTAGTACTTTTTTGGTTTCAGTATTTTATTTAAATAAACATGTGTTTTTATTACTTTTGAACTACATACTATTGTTCAAAAAGAATTTTTGTTGTTTTATGTAGATGAGGTTCTAATAATCCCAAATATGTTGAGGAAATTCACACCAAACAAACGCTCAGGTCTTAAGAGGTTGAGAAACCAAAGTATGCAAATATGCACTCACTGGCCACTTTATTGGGAACACCTATCTAGTACTGGGTTGAACCCCCTTTTGCCTTCAGAACTGCTTTAATCCTTCGTGGCATGAATTCAACAAGGTACTGGAAACATTCCTCAGAGATTTTGGTCCATATTGATATGATAGCATGACGTCCCCCACACCATTACACCACCAGCAGCCTGAACTGTTGATACAAGGCAGGATGGATCCATGCTTTCATGTTGTTGACGCCAAATTCTGACCCTACCACCTGAATGTGGCAGCAGAAATCGAGACTCATCAGACCAGGCAACATTTATCCAATCTTCTGTTGTCCAGTTTTGGTGGGCCTGTGTGAATTGTAGCCTCAGTTTCCTGTTCTTAGCTGACAGATTGGCTCCCTGTGTGGTCTTCTACTGCTGTAGCCCATCTGCCTCAAGGTTCGAGGTGTTGTGCGTTCAGAGATGCTCTTCTGCAGACCTTGGTTGTAACAAGTGGTTATTTGAGTTACTGTTGCCTTTCTATCAGCTCGAACCAGTCTGGCCATTCTCCTCTGACCTCTGGCATCAACAAGGCATTCTGGCCCACAGAACTGTCGCTCACTGGATGTTTTCCTTTTTTCAGATCATTCTCTGTAAACCCTAGAGATGGTTGTGTGACAATCCCAGAAGATCAGCAGTTTCTGAAATACTCAGACCAACCCGTCTGGCACCAACAACCATGCCACGTTCAAAGTCACTTAAATCACCTTCTTCTCCATCCTGAAGCTCGGTTTGAACTGCAGCGAAGCGTCTTGACCATGTCTACATGCCTAAATGCACTGAGTTGCCACCATGTGTTTGCTGATTAGTGATTTGCGTTGACGAGCAGTTGGACAGGTGTACCCAATAAAATGTCCACTGAGTGTACAAATATACACTCATATATATATATATATATGGGCCGTTATTGGTGTTAACGCGCTGCATTATTGCCAGATTCTTATCACGCAACAAAACAGTGTCGCTGTTAATCTATTCTCAAAGTTGGGTTGGAATCTACTAATAAATCTGTTGTTGTTCCTAATTTATTTATACGGTAACATAGTTTTTGTAGTAGGTATCGTCTCAGTTGTTACTTTCAAGTCTGATTTCAAACTGTTATTCTCAATAGAGGACAAGGGAAAGTAAAGAAAAGGGAGCAGTTACAGAGGTGCCTCCATACAGTTTTCAAAAACGTACACAGGTCTACTGATAATCTTATTGTGGCACACAGTTTTCAAAAGTTATCAGGAAATTGTTGGCATTTTATTATGCTGTGTCATATATACATGTGCAGCTTAAAAATACAACAGTATGGGAAAGAATTGCCTTATAATGATGGTTTTCTTAAGTTTGTTAATTTACAGGAACGTTTTGCCCTAAGAAGGATTAACAATGACAAAAGAAAGCATAAATAATTAAATAAATACATAAATTAAACGTTGCTACACATTGAAGCTCGTCATCTCCTCACTTAAATTCCTTTTTGTAAAATAGAATTCCTGGAGGGGTGCAGCGTGGGGCCCAGTCAGTTCAGAGTTGGCCATTGCCCCCATGGCCTCGACTCAGTGACGCCTCTGTAAAGTTTTTTAATGTGACGGACAAATTACCATGAAATTCAACATTTCTACTGTTCAGAATCTGATTCACCTTTCATGTAACAATGTGATCAAAAAAAGCATCAAAAAAAGTGTTGCTTGGGGCTTCAAAACATCCACTAACCTCTGATCTCCTGATGAATCCGTTATGATAAACAGTGGGGTGATGATTAGACAATCGGTAGGCAACACTTTAATCAAATACAGACATTTGCAAAGAAAAATCAAATTAAAATAACCAAAGTTCTGAAATTATTCCACCAAAACATGAATTTGTTGATGACTTTATCATTTGCAAATTGATGATCAAGTCAGACAGGCTCAAGTGAAATGTACAGAAAATGTAGTTTTATTCTTAATTAATTGTTCATTATTTTACAAGTCATGGGTTTTGTTTTTCATTGAGCCCATCAGCTATACATGAAAGCTCACTTCCTCTTTACAGCTATATGCTCAAATTTAGATGATTCATAATGTTTCATTTTTTGATAGCAGCTTCCCTACTTTTGCCCTGGAGCCACTCACTGTCACCTTAAAGGGAAAACATGGAAGTGGCATTTAGAAATAAAGCCGAGTAGTGTGAACACACCTTCAGGTGGCTGCAGCTGCCAGCACGTCCGCCCACTGAAGCTGAAAAAGCCCAGTTGTTAACACCACAGTGTTTGATTACGGTACACAAATACTGAGGAGCCAACCGTTAATGTGTGACACGATCCTTCATCTGAAATGCCATCAGGTTTCATTTTTGAACGTAATGGTGGTTTTTCTATAGCAAGTTTCATACAAATAAAGGGTTTTCACAGAAATGACATTTACTAATTGCCTTACATGAAAAAGCTTGAAGATCATAATAATCACATAAGCGTTTGCATTAGACAAGGTACAAAAAACAGGTCAAAAACAACAGAAAAACAAAGTATTAAAGTGGCCATGTCACAGTTTTCCATGTTTTCTGAATTATCTATCATGTTGCAACGTTGAGTTCTCACCTTAAACCTGCCAGAAAGAGCAAAAAACGGCGTCCATCTGTCTCCTAGTACAGCCAGTGAGAAGCTCTTCAAGATTTCAGACCCAGGTTTCAAACCGTTTTTTTCACTCCAGCTCGCTATGAGGTCATAGTGATCCGGACTTGCTTATATGGTCAATTCTCCTCCCACATGCACGTTCACGACAACTGGAGCAAGGAGAACGCCAGTGCTGCTGCCGCCATTGCCCATAGACCGTGTAGTGTTCAGTTTCACTTTCGTTTCTCTTTCACGTGACAACACTGCCCCCTGCTGCAGCAGAAGTGTCAGGCTGCCAAATAAGGAGAAACCCAGCAGAACCGGAAGGCGGCGCTTTCTTCTGATCTCTGAGTTGCTCGTTAGGAAATAATTGCAGTGTATTTTGAGTTATAATGGTGCAACGCTAATCTAGAGGCATCAAAGGTTACACCTGTTTAATATTAATTGATTTAAATAGGGAGCCATGGGCACTTTAAAACATTAGAAAAAGCAAGTCAAATATTGATAATAAAACAACTACATTTAAACGTTGTTGCTTGAGAAAATCTAACATAAAGGGTCTAAGAAACCTAGATTTTTAGATGTTAAGAGTTGCACAACTTTGGGGTGTAATTGTCAAGTCTCTGTATATTTGTGAGGAATCTTTAGTAAATTGTCTGATATGTACAGAGTTTCCAAGGAGTTTACATTCACAAAGTCAGAAATGTAACTTAAGACATTTAGTACAATGACATGAAAAGGGCCACAGGGGGAACAAAAGGTAGGATTTTGTTTGGTTTTTTTTTCCCAGATTTGAGATTAAAGTTGAGGTTTCATAGCCTGGCAGGCCATCCCTCTATATGTGAATATATTGTGCAGAGCAATGCTGATGGTCTAGTTTACTAGGCTACAAATGTCAAGAAAAGTGGGTAAAATTACATATAATTTGTGAAATTCTATTTCCAGAGGAAAGTCTAAACACTAAGAGAAAGTTGAAATAGAACTTTTAGAATAAAGTTAAAGGTCCCATATTATGCACTTTATATCCAATCTGAATCATTTCTTTTACATCTCAGTAACATGTAAACTCTATGCTCTGGTCAAATTGGCCCTTACTGTAAATGTAGCTGTTGTTTTTCCACCCCCTCATTCAACCTCCTGAAGCAAAACCTTTGTTTCAAACGAGTGGAGCAGTTAGGGAGTCGAGCCTCACCCACCTCTCTTCTCCGTGTGTTCGTGAGATATTGGTGGGTCTTCAGGGTCTCAGATGAAGGGAGATAAAAAAAAGACTTTAGTGCTCGTTGATGTAACCATCTATGAAGCAACTGTCATGCTTTCGTAGCTTCACCATGACTGTTTGCTAACGTTTGCGAGGATGCGCGTTCCCGTGGTTTCTAAAGGGTGGGGGTGGGCTCAGGTAGTCAAAGGTGCTCATGATTGGCTCTGTCCTCTAGAGGAGTGGTCGTTTCTCTTCTCGACTTCAGCAGGGGAAAGATTTTGAACCCACCTATTTTAGCATTAGCTCAAAGTACATTTCCCCAAAATGAGAACAAGGAAGTGAAAACAGTGAAAATATTTTAACACTTTTGGGCTGCAGAATGAGTACAAACATAATTAAATATTTTCATAATGTTCAGATGTTTAGAGAGGGATATTTTTTAAATAGCCTAATATTTTGACATTTTGTTCTTTAAACATTTAGATTTTATACTTGGATTTTAAAATAAATAGCATTCCAACATCTTTTCCAACAGTTTAATTTTATTCTTGACACTAGGAAATTAAAATGAATATCCCTTTTTATGTTTTGCATTTTACTCCACACTGGCCCTAATACACAGTCACAATTCAAAGCCACTAGGAGCTCAAGAAGCGGGATGTTAATAAGTAGTTCTGGAAGCTACAGGAAGCCTCTACAGAGCAGGTCGACGTGGTTCTGGTGAGCTGTGAACATTTAAATTAAGTAAAATCATCCATTGGTTCTTTTTCAACTTGAACAAAATGATTCTGAGTCATAAAAAAAAAAATCTAAATTTTGATAAATAAACACATAAATACAATAATAATAGTAAACCTCTCAACATCACATGCTGACTTGGGGAAATGTTGGTTTTGAGATGCCTGCTGTCAGATTGGAGTGTTTTGTTTGTTCTTTCACTTTTTAGAAAATGTAAAGTCCCCCTAAAACTCGAGTCAGCCCCATCCAGAACCAGTCACTACTTAGTCATGGCTACTTAGAGGCAGCTCTGATGGACTCCTTTGCAGCCGGTCTGCTAGTTAAAGCTTGTTAGCCTGAACTCTTTGAATGCAAGGTCAGAGCTAATAGACCCCAGAAGTCATTTCTGAGCACTCTCAGTCGATTAAAGATCACAGCTAAAACAATAGGCAGCCACTATTCAAATGTATGCGTTGAGTAAATGACTTTATAAATAATTAAAAGCCTTGTTATTTAAATGATCACTTGCATCTGCTTTAGCATATGGTTGGACACTGATGTTTGTTTATATATGCATGATGTTGCAGCGTGAGCGACATCCATGCCTGGCTGCACACCACTACCCCTCCATCCACAGGAGGTACAGATCAATGCTTACAGAGCAACCAACAACAAAAAAGTGTGAACTTTTATGGAGCAGACTCTGCTTTTCCCACATTTATCACTTCTGCACCACTTCCCAGAATGAGCTTATCCGTTCAAATCAAGCTGATTAAGCCGAATAAATGGCCACATGAATAAATGAGTGATTTAATCTCTGCTGTGCTCTTGCTGTCAGACTGTGAACGACATAACACGCTGCGATAGATGGTCAGAGCGAGGAACTTGTAAGGAGGACATAAAAGAGGCCGTTTATGTAAAATTGATTGAATTTGCAAATACAGTTCTGCTACGACTGCAGGACTCATAAGCATATCTATTGAAGATGACCTCGCATCATGTAATATTCATCTCTCCGTCATGATCAACCCATTCCTGCGGTTCAACATCTGACTTATAGCATAATCAACAGATCGTAGACCATGAGCGGGGAGCGGGAAGCATTCTGCCTCTGTGGGAACGGTGGAAGTGGGACACTTTAAATCTGTGGATGCATCCCATCTACGTAAGAGAGTGTGAGGGAAAACACATTGCACACAGGAAGGCAAACACCTCACCACCTCCTCTCCTCCATTCTCCCATTGCTATAGCAACGGGATGTCTTCAAGCACGAGAGGTTTCGGGTTCATCTCTGTAATCATATAACATTGTTGGCTTTTATGTTTTATAATGAAGTCAGGCCTTCATTTGTCTATCTTGAAGTCCCTCCTTTGGTCTCTCCTGTCACCTATACGCTCTCTGTCTTGTGTATACTATCATTCTTCTGGCATTTTTTTTTTTTGCACATATTCTGCAGCTTTTTCCTGTCTTAAAATTTTAGGAAGGTTGTAGCACTGCTTCCCTACAACACCGCAGAGCAGAAAAGAGGCATGTACAGTACTGTTGCTAGGCTACAGAGGGACAAGGAGGATCTGTGAAGAATTTCTGTTATGAATTGTCACACTGGTTGTCCTTTAGCATTTAGCAGCTGTTTAAGTCATCGCCTTGTGTTGCACATCTAGATAAAGTCTCTGTGTTTACTGCGGTTGCTGGGTATTCCCCTCCACGCTTGTGATTCCAGCGCTGATCCAAACGACCGGGGCCCAGGCTGCGTAAGCTTTCTTGTAGCCTTTTGGCTTTTGCAGTGTAAGCATTTCCCCCTGGGAGCTGCTCCTTTAGCCACTAATGCATTTATTCTGAGGAAAACAGCGGTTATACGTCGTCTTTCCATCGAGCCGCTAAGTTAGACCCAAGCTTTCTGGACAGAGGGGGTCATAAGATGAAAAGTGCTTACAAGCATCGTAATGATAACATGTCAGCAGAAGTAACAACATGCTGTAGGGGAAGACCAGTGAAGTGTTTACGTTTATTCATCAAGCAGCAGTGCATGGAAACAGCCTCATGCGCTGAGTGTGGAGAAAACAAACACCTCTCTCTCTCTCTGGACTGGGATTCCTGTCTGTGGGTGTGAGGCTCCCAGACGTCTTTCTTCATTTTCTCTTTTCTAAACCTGCCAGAGGCGTTCGTCAAGTTCATATTGATCAACAGGATTCCTCTGAATGTTCTTTTAAAGGTTTATCTGTTGTTGTAGTTGATACAATAGCTGCAATACTGTATTGAATTGCTTTGTTATAAATTGGCAGCAAGAGGTGATTCACTTTTTCTTTCTTAGATCAGCTTTAAGTGTTTCAACAAGGTTACTCATCGGATTAAATAGTCATAGAAATACCTTCAAAAATACATTGATCAACAATAGGCTTTGTTTTGAAAGTAAAGCCTAAAATGTCCAAAGTTCACGTTTTAAGGAGACTGCAGTTACTGATTTACATCAGCAGGTGGACGAGTGTTGAGGGTCAAATACATAGATATCATATATAAAGGCTAGAGCTAGATGGATCATCCGGGGTTCAACAGCGTAGCTACACGGCGGCCATCTTGAGGCAGCGAGCTGACGTTCTGCTCTCTATGGCAGCAGATGGAAGGTGAGCATCAATTTAACTAAAAACACTCATAACTTGATGAAAAATGAACGGATTTACAAACGGGTTATTTCTTACAAACCTTATTATGTATAGACTTGAGATATGATACTTTTACAATTTATGAATTTCCCGACCATTATCATTATATTTTGCTATATATTCACAGCCAAATCTCTGAAGTTTTTAAAAATGCAAACCGTTTGAAAATCGGTTAAAAATTGAGCAAGTTAGAGGTATTTATTAGTACATGCTCCATTGACACCAGTGTTATGAAAGGGGGCAGCTGGCTGCCCCAAGATGGCCGCCGTCGTAGCTACGTCAGGGTCCATTGACAAACAGCGTGGGTATCTAGTGATATATATGATATCTATGGTCAAATGTACCACGATAAATAATTAAATGTTTTTTTACATTAATAAATAAAACTTGAATTAAATAAGTTATCAAATTGTGTCATTCATTTCCTAAAATGTTAATTGATTACACAAACAATTTATAACATGCACATCTAAATAACTATTATAGTATTAAAAATATACACAAAATATATGGCTACAACAAATATAATTATTTTAGTACTTTACTAACTTGATGATGATGTAATTTAAACAGACACTGTGGTTTGTCAACAGACCCCCAACATCTCATTAACTTGCACTGGGAGTTGAGAATAGTAAAATAAATTGATGCAGTCAGACCTTTGACAGAATATTAGGAACATGAAGCTCTACCAGTAACATGATCTGCTACAACAACCACTCCAGATTATCTGTTTGGTTTCAACTTGTTAGAAAGCTCCCTCACATTTTCCAAAAACGGAGCCAAAATCATCAGTGCTAATCATTGTTAGCCCCGCCCACTAACGTTGATGGGCAAAGCCATAAAACAAAATCACATTTAGGAACACAGACCATGAATTAAACTTTAAAATAAGCATTTTGGGGGTTAAATTAAATAAATATTTGTTTTATTAGGGACTTGTTTAATAAATGTAAGTCTTGCCATCATTCTCTCATCTTTACTTGCCTCAATGTTTTAAAACAATACGATAATATGCTAGAAGGGAAGGAGCTAAGTGTAAAATGATACAACAGTTTGAATTGTCTTGTCCATCTTTGTTGATTACATTGTAGAAAGTTTATTTAATCAATTGCACAGTCCTGCTATAATGTGTTAAATCTGTCTGCAAGCTCTCTGTCTTTGCAAGATTTATTTTAACTAGCTGCACTTAGTTAGGTTTGAATAAAATGCATAATTTTGGCCACTTTCTTGTTTTTTTAGCAGTTGTTCTCAAGTGCCATCAGTTAGAACAGTAAAATATCCTCTTTTCTATCTAAAGTAGTAAACATCGTTAGATTTATCTGTAAACTACCTACTTTTAACGAGGTATTTTACAGCTTTACATTAGTGATTTAACCAATTTATACATTGTTTTGTCCATAAGCACAATAATCTGCATTCAAAAGCTACAATAAATTCATTCTTCAATTCTAATTTATGTATGCCCCCCTCAGGTGTTTGTAGAACAGAGATCAGAGCAGAAATATTACATTCATCAAATGAGAAGTTTACTAAAATAATTGGAATATGCATATTTGAATTTTTTAGACCAGACAAACCACTTTAACTGGTTTTAGATCTAAATATAACGAAGCTTATTTTGAAGGTCGTGTGTGAGTACACTGTGGACAAAAAGAGTCTTTTGTGCCCTTGTGGAGACGTGCAGTCCTTGATAAACAGTTAAAGGGGATGTAACCTGCGTCATCGCTATTTAATACTGAATCTGAAAACAGAAAACAAAACTCGGTGACTCCGAAGCAGGAAAGAAAAGTCATCTTTTCAGGCTTTTGTAGACTCCTATTCACACCTGCCAGAGGCCAGCTGCTTGGAACTGGAGGGGCTGCGTCGTGTGGAATAAGGGTCGTAGAAATTAGCAGAAAAACGAAGCATTGTTTGTGTTTAGGGCAGCACAGTGGTGTTTATTCTAAGAACATGTGTAGTTTGCATGCTATTCATGGATGTTTGGTTGAATAGTGATGCTAAATTTACTTTAGGAGCATGTGAGAGCATGGTTATTAGCTTCATGTGTTTCTGTGTTGATCCTGCAATGGAGTCTGGAGTTCTTCTCATATATTTAGTTGTCTTGTGTGTGAACGTGTGATTGGTTTGGGTAATTTGGCTGCTAGAAAGAAGCCAACTTGGCTCGTTACTAGTTAACAAAGAGATAGAAAGAGGAGGCACAGCTCCATTATGGCCACCCAGTGACATGGGTGACCAGGTGTTAGACACATCCCACGCAGCCTCTGGGCTTGCTTCATCTGCTTGCTCCTCATGGCCCATTAGGTCCATTCCAGGAGATGGAGCATAATGCAATACCCTGGACAGTACTTGTTAAGCAAACACACACAGAGAAACACACACTTGTATACACCTCTACATCTGTACCATGTATATTCCCCAAACTGGCAGCCGGCGCCAAAGGCAGCAGGTGTGTAGCTGCTGAAATCTGTTCCGTGGAGACACGGGGTGCCAATCTCTTCTCATCCCACCAACACCAAATCACGTGGAACAATGCCGTGACATGATGATGGCAGGGGGAGAGACAGCCGGAGTTTGGAGGAGGGAGAAGGAGAGGACTGGTGGCTGTGCCAAGCTTTTGGTTGCATCTGCATCCCACACGTGAAGGAGTTGGCTGTTTCAGGTTTCCTTCAGAATGATATTTTTGGCAGGATTTTGGAGTTGTGAGTAAGTGAGCAGATGATAAGTTGCATGTGTTTTTGATTACCAAGCTGGGATGACTTATGAGTCAGCTGTTCAGTCGATGACAGTATTTATTTGTGTTTGAGTAAAAAAAAAAAAAAATCCCCCAAAAAGCCAAATGGCTTGTTTTCCATCTCAAACGTCTCCCGCTTGTGAAGTTTTACAAAGTGATTTGTGCGTCTGCTTAGTGCCAACATATGGCATCTGAGAAGGAACACACATGCTCTCGCTTTGATATCTGATGCTGCTGAAAGTGCTGATAGCCAGAAGAGTTTTCTTTAAAGAGTGAATAGTCAGGCGGCGCGATTTATCAGTAAATGCTCTCCATCACTTCCACTCTCTCCATATCTCCATCTTCCCCTCTCTGCCCAGCTCCTTCTCTCTGCCCCCTTCATGTCCCTCAGAGTAAAATATGAGCGCAGTCGCTCTATAAATCTGGACTGCAGATAATGAGAGTTGGTCCTCTCGGTGCAGTAGGCCTCCAGCCAGGCTCAGTGCCAGTGACATCATCCTTTAAGAAAGCAAGCAGATTGATTGGCGACTCGGTGCCCCACTGCTTTATAGGAACAGCTTTACACGCACACCCACTTCAGCATCTTACATACATGAACATGTAAAAGTGCATTAATTAGATTTAGCTCTAAATTATAGTTTTTATGTCAAGGTTGTCTTCTTAGTCTTACAATTAAAATAAAAAACACAACATAAATAAGTATCAGGAATAAATGTAAACTTAGTGAAGATCAGAATCATTTAAAATGATGAAGTCATTTGAAGGCTGTTGAGAGGTCACCTTCACTGTTGTCTCACATTTTTGTCAATAAGAGGGAAAATTTCATTCAATTCATTGCTAATATTTACAAAAACTCAAGGAAAAAACACTTGTAAATTGATGTTTTATACACTTTTGTCAAAGGAAAATATTAAGATGTAAAGTAGTTTCTCATCAATCAAAACTCCGTTTCACTTCCAAGAAATTCTCTAGAAAACACTTCTTTAGTCATTTTTTCACCTAAAACCTGAATGGATCATCTTGCTTTGGGGTCACACTTGTTAGATTCCCTACATGTTGTCACTAATGTTCACCTGAATAAGTCTTAACTGGTGGTTGGAGGCATATAGAGTGGTCATTGTAGAACATTGTATTCAGGCGTTACATCTTTTATTCCATCTTTTTTTTATTTAAACAAAACAATTTTTAAACATTTAGCAAAGGCACCATTACTCTAGTGTAGTTTGCAATTTTTAAAAATGATAATAACATCTTCAGATTTTCACCAAACGCAGCCATAATCCATAAATTCTTGTGTTTCTTTAGTATGCAACTCAAATTCCCATCAGCCTCAGCTGTTCTGTGGATTTATTTAACAGCTGATTGAGAACGAGACCCACGTTGAGCATCGTCATGGTTTGAAAAAAATCTGCATTTTTATTCAATTAAAATAGTTTTTTATTTGTTTCTGATAAAATTCTGTCACTGCTCAGAAATTCGGTTTAAACCAAATTACCGGCTTTAATCAAGTCTCGTTTTTATGATGCAATTTGCTTGACTTCATTCTGTTTTGTTTTTTTATTGGAAAATTACTTTAAAAACAAAAACAAGAAGCCATCAGAAAATATCCTGATTGTACAGTCAGGAGGCATTAAAGACCAAACATAATCCCTTCTCCATCTGTTTGTTTACTTTACCACTTTGCCCTTTTTCTCCATCTTTACCTAAAACCATAACGTCTGAGTGGATAGGACTTTACTGACTGTGCTGATTGCTGTGAAACAGGTTTTTCCAGTTCCCATCCACTGAACACAACGCTGGACTTGTTGGAGGTTGCTTCTTAATTTAGTTTATTGATGATTAAATGTGTTTATTTAGAATAAAAACAGATTTTACACATTAAGCATAATTACCCTCATTTGTTTTATTACATTTATTGGGTGTTTCCAGCCAGCCTGATTATATTTTCTAGTTTGGTGTATTTTTTATTTTATTAATCAGAGAGACACCACTCTTTGTATCATAAAGTTTTGAATAAAAATAAAAGGATCAAACATTTTCCCTGAATCTAAGTAAATGGCAGCTTTAAGATGATTGAGACTGTTTTATTGCTCAGTGCACAAGCATTCAGATGTCACATATACAGTAGTTTAAAATGATTTACACCTTAAAGAATCCCCTGATCAAACGTTAATACAACCTCCAACTCACTTTATCATGTCACCCTTTTATCAGCTAAACGTCCAGATGATGCAGACCACGTGTCAAACTCAAGGTTCCATCATAGCAATACAGATGCTACTAAAACTACAAGTCCCAAAATGCACTGCGAGATGCAGTTATGTCACAAGCCCAGCAGCCACTGCCCTCTGCTGCAGTCGCACAGTGAAAAATATGGTTTGAAAAATGAGAAATTCCATTTACCGGTATTGGCACTGTTTAAATGAGATCATGTTTGAAAATTAAAAAGAATAACCAGATGGATGTTCTGACTTCTAAATAATATATTGTACAAAAACAGCCACATTTTTTCTATAAATATTTGGACTTGTGCAACAAATGGGAAACTTGTGTCTTCATTTTTTTATTTATTTAAGGTCGGTCTTTGACTTGGACCTTCAGCTGAAAGGTAAAGATTTTATGTTCACGTGCGCCTTAGGAAGAGTCAACAACAACAATGTCAGAATTAGAAGAGGTGCCCCACCTCCTCGACTCCCATCAGTTGGTGTCAATATGGTCATCTATGAGGCTGAGCGTTCCTGATAGATGCCCTGGGAGGAGAGACGGCTGCTGAAGCGTGAAGGAGGCCATCAATATCCTATCTACCCACGGTTTTTTAGGTCTACTTTTGTCTCTATACCCCTTTTTTTCTTTGTACCTCCACCATTTTTTTACACATCCCTCTTTCTAACATTACCCACACTTTAACGCAGTTAAGAAGCATCAAATCTTATACAGTCTCACCCTTGTGCTTCAGTCTTGTCCACCTCCCTGAAATATTTATCCTCCTCCAGCTTTCCACTTTCCTTGCCCTTAGGGAGTCAAGAGAAACCACTTATAAATCTGACCCAGGGCCCTTGGGGTGGATGGAAAAACGATGGGATGTTTTACCACTGGCTCTTTTTACTGACCCTCTGTTCACTTTCATCCACCATATTGAAACCCCCCCATCACCACCTCCTATGAGTCTGGTTTTTGCTTCTAACCATCGCAGTCAGGTTGTCACTCTGCTTGCGTGAGGCTCAGGGAGTGACGTGGGAAACAAACTGCTAATCGAAATGTTGCTTCACAAGGTGGTACAGACATGAGGAGAAGGAAATCTGAGAGCTACACTATTCACAGTAAAACACGTGTCATCATGCAAGTAGCATTAAGTTAAAATGGACAGGTTAATCTAGTTTCTTCTAAAACTTCAGAATATCATTCTTATTTTCAAATAGGTCTAGAGCAGGAACAGACTTTAGCGCTACTTTGTCCAAACCTGCAGAGAGCATCAGAATCATTTATCAATAACTTATTGTACCACAACCACATGATATGAGCCTTCACTTTGGTGAGATGACAGAAAATATACTCAGGTTCTGATTCCCTAAGGCCCTCTTCACACTAAGCTCCACCATCTAAATCAAATCAAATCAAACTTTATTTATAAAGCACCTTTCATGCCCCAGCGAGCAACACAAAGTGCTTGACAGATTAAAATGACCCATACAACCCACATTCCCTCCCTTTCCCACACATAGAACAATTATGACACTCTCCCCTCCCAGTCCAAAACCCATTCCCAGGCACACATACACATAAAAACCACAGTAAACACTATGTTGAGCTCAGATGGCTCCAGTAATGAGCAACACGCCATCTAGTGGGCCCTCTACCTCGTCAGCTGTAGAACCAGGTCAGCAGCCAACACACCAACCAAGGGCACCTGGGAATGGAGGGTGGCAACCCCCGCCACTGCCCGGGACCTACCGGGGAGCGCCCGAGCCGCCACCGCCGACCACCGGTCCCAAGGCAGAGGGCTCCACAGAGGAAACACTGGAGGATTAAAATGCGTAGCATATAAAATAACGAGAACTTATAATAATAATAATAATAAATAATAATAATAGTAAAATTACCAATAAAATGTGAATAAAAAGCTAAATAAATAATAATCAGTTAAATGCTAATCTAAAAAGGTGGGTCTTGAGTCTATTCTTAAAAACCTGAACGTTCTCTGCGGTCCTGAGGTCCTCTGGCAGTCCGTTCCAGAGGCGAGGGCCGTAATAACTAAAAGAAGCTTCGCCGTGGGTGTGTGTCCTGACTTTAGGGATGACTAGGAGACGGCTGCCAGAGGAGCGCAGTGACCTCGAGGGTTCATATGGAAAAAGCAGTTCAGAAAGATAAGAAGGGCCAAGACCATTAAGACACTTAAAAACCATTAACAGTATCTTAAAATCGATCCTAAAACATCCGGGGAGCCAATGCAGTGATTTTAAAACCGGAGTGATGTGCTCCCGCTTCCTGGTCTTCGTCAGGACACGGGCTGCTGAGTTTTGTAAAAGTTGTAGACCTGAAGTACTCTTCTTGGAAAGACCAGAAAGCAGGGCATTGCAGTAATCGATTCTACTGGTGATAAAAGCATCAGCGTCTCCGTATTGGCCCGAGAGAGAATGGGGCGGACTTTGGCGATGTTTTTGAGATGATAAAAACCTATTTTGGTGAAGTTTTTAATATGGGGGATAAAAGTCAGCTCAGAGTCAAAGATCACACCCAGATTCTTAACTTTTGAGGAAGGATTAAAAGACAGTGATTGTAGTTTGGGTAAAAGTTTCTCTCTCTGGGCCTCAGGACCAATGACTAAAACTTCAGTTTTGCCCTGGTTGAGCTGGAGAAAGTTTTCTGCCATCCAGGATTTGATGTCTAAAATACAGTTAAAAAGTGCATCCATTGGCTGTGTGTCATCAGGAGACACGGAGATGTACAACTGTGTGTCATCAGCTTAGCTGTGGAAATTCACTCCGTGTCTCCTGATGATGCTGCCCAGAGGAAGCATATAAAGGTTAAAAAGCACTGGGCCTAAAATGGAACCCTGGGGCACACCACATGTGATGCTATGGACCCTGGAGAAACAGGTGTCCATGCTTACCATAAAAGTCCTGTCTGTGAGATAGGAAGTGAACCATCTATGAACATCTAGAATGCGGTTGCTTGCAAGTTATTTGGAAAACCTCCTTCAGTGCTAAAGCAATCATGAAACTGCAGTGTTCCGAGTAGCATGACACATTGGTGAGAGGAGGGTGTGATCCTATTGACGATATGTAGTGGTCATACAGCCAGTACTGTAATGAGTTACCTGGAAGTGACGAGGTCGTAGCCTAGACATGAGGACAGAGAGGCATGTCTCGCTTCAGATTCTCAAAAACCAAGTGTTACCAATATAAAACACATACAGTATGTAGTCTAGATAAATTTCGGCATATGAAAGTAGTTTTAATGAAAATAATGCTAACTGAATTAAAGAGGAGTGAGTCCTTGCCAAAACATGCAAAGTGGGAGAAAGCCTCAAACCAGCCATTAGGTTTAACGTTGGGTTCAGGCCTCGCCCACTGACCCTGAAAATCCAAAAACTAACCCTGCAACCAAACATGGAAAAAACAGAACTTTTATCCAATCATCTCTGGAAGGAGAGTAAGTATTAATACAAGTACAGTCATTCATAAACTGAAGCAGGGCTGTGTAACACCAGATGATGAGCTCCATATGGATATGCTGCTGTCACCTAACACCTCGATATGCTGCCACCACAACCATAGACCGCCATGATGACCTTATAACAGAAGTATGATGCATGCTCTAAACCAGGATTGCAAGTTCAGTTCTCGAGAGCTACTATGCTGGAACATTTAGATGCATCCCTCCTCTATCACACCTGAATCAAATGAATGGTTCGTTACCAGGCGTCTGCAGAGCTGATGAGGGGATTTAGCCATTTGATTCAGGTGTGTTTGAGAAGGGATGCATCTAAAAGTTCCAGGATAGTAGCTCTTGAGGACTGGACTTGCAATCCTGGTTTAGAGCATGCATCCATCCATCATGAATGTAGCATGCTTTATCATATGTAGTGGGACACACTGTGTTCCTAATACAGCCAGGAAAATCTTGTCAGGATCCTTCTGCTGCTTAAATTTTTACGTCTTAGCGAGGTTGTCATCCAGTGTGAAGGGAACCTAATCATCTAAAGACTCCTGGCTCAATCTGATAAACAGTATATCACTACAACTATCAGTGCAGCTCAGAACTAATTAGATGAATTCACTGCATAGAAATAAACAGCTCAAAAAGAAATAAAATCTACAGGAATCCAAAATCTGTTGTCTCATTGCTGAGTTGTACTCTTGCCTTAAGGATAAGTGTCTCCACAGCTGCTCGTACGCCCACGCAAACAGATCACTAGAACAGACAGGGAATGCATCTTGACGTGTGATGGCTCTTTACGTGCTGCAAAGTGATGCTGTCTGTAACTGAAGGTCAAATGTAGGACCTCTCCTTCTTAAAGTCAGAGCCACGGGAGTCAACTCAAAGCTTTTATTGTTGTAGAACCAGTAAAGCTGTTTCCTCTCATGGTGTTCTCATCTACAAACACTAATTGCTGGCTTGATTTAAAACACTTGCCATTTGATTTAGGACACCTGCTGTTTGCTTTCTGAGAATTGAACATAGTTTGACAATGTCTTCCTCGTGATTGCACTACACTGAGGTTCAGATTTTATTTTTGCTTTTATAAAATTGTACTTGTAGATGTGTAACTTGATCTCATTGTGCATTTTAAAATAATGTATTGTTTTCTTTTTACATGATAGCTTTTGTGTATGAAGGACAGTTATAAACATAAGTTGACATATTAAAGATATTAAAGCTTGACTGAATAATTACCAATACAGTAATAGACATTTTCCTTTTTTGTTTTAATGAAATCAAGAATTATAATTAATAAAATTACAAGTTGTTTATTCAGGAGCAACCGTTGTTTCCCTTCTAGAGAAAATTCCCAATGTCATATTACTGCCACAAATCTACAACTAGTCTTATTTTAACATTTTATCTATGCATACAGAATAATCTTATAATGAACAGTGTGTTGGGCAAATTAGATTATCATACATGAGTGTTGTATGATTTAATGTGACATACAGTGCTTTCAGTGGGCCGGTATGCACTTTTTCATGGATTTCACCAACCTATTTATTGATTTTTTAAAAATTGCCTAAAAAATCCATTTGGAGCACTACACCTGCCATACTTCAAGTGGATTGATGTGTTTGGACGAAAGAGGAAAAGCAGTGGGAAATGATCAGCTATAATCCTCATGCTGTGCCTCCCTCAGACATAGGACCACGCATTACCACAGTAACAAGAGAGAGCAAAACACCAGCCGTTAAAACGCTATGCTAATGTTCACCCAGGTTTTTCCTCTTATACGTCCAAACGTTTTTAGTTTTCTGCTAGCTGAAAAGGTGTTTTTCTTTTTGGGACTCTGGTATTTTTCCTAAAATTGAAGCGCTAACAGACGGCCGTTTCTGTCCTTTTCTCACTTCCGGGATGTTCTGCTGAAAAATGCTCCAGTACGCATTGATGGAGGATCCAAGCAATGTGGAACTGTGGCGCTTCGGCGAGACAGACAGCCGGATTGTCCAATAGTTGCTTTAGGTCCAAAGCGTATGATTGGCTAAGGTTTTTAGAGAACTGCGAGGGAACCACCTCAATAATTTCTTTCATTTTTAAAATCATCACAATATATATATAGCTGTACTATGTTAGAACATTGTTAAGAGGCATGAAAAAATAATTTTAAGCTAATTTGTTTTGCAAATTACCTATATCACCTTTAAATATAAAAGGGACGTATCACTTATTTATGTTTTTGAGGAGCTTCTATTTTGTATTTTAGCTTTTTTTTCAACATTATTTTTCATGTTCACATTTTTTTATCAATCAATCAAAAAATGTATTTCATTCAGTAAAAAACAAAACAAAAACTAAAATACACAAAACTGCTAATAAGCATAACCAAGAATGAAAAGGAGCAGAGAGAAGAGAAAAACTCTTATTAATATCTGCCCCTTTAAAAAGAAAATAGTAATATTAAAATAAATAAAAACAAAATAGAATTAAAAGAAAATGCTTTAAATGAAGATTAGTCTGTTTACTGTCCAAGCCCTTTCGGCAATTAATGTGTAAAAAACAAAAAGCTGAATGTTTACAGCGGTTTACCCAGAACCCAAAAATTATCATTTATATATTTATACATTAAAGGATCTAGGGGCAGCTTTACGAAATGAAACTCACGAGCGATGCGCCCAGTGCTGTGAGTAACTGCAGCCTTGAATGGGAGCATGCAGAAACTCTTCACTAATGTGCAGATCTAGTTCATCTCATTCAAGTTCAACCAAAGGCAAGCGAAGACATGATTCCATAAATATATTTTATTAATACAAAAGGAAATATAGTAAAACAATGCACTGCGCCACACACACACACACACACACACACACACACACACACACACACACACACACACACACACACACACACACACACACACACACACACACACACACACACACAGTGCTATGGCTCGGTCGGACCGCCACCCATAGTCCCAGAGGGGAGCTAACCTCCTCCACTCCTGTGGTCCTCTTCTGAACTGACGGGGAGGACCAGCAGTCTGTCCAGCGGAAGCTGCAGTCAGTCGGAGGTTCTCACAGGGTTTCCTCCTCAAAAGGCTGTGCTCCTAACACCAGACCATACAGCGGGAGCAGCAAACGCAGCACAGTCGCCTCTGCCGCATTGTGATTGGACTGAGAGGAGGAAATAGTTGGGGAGGGAAGCAACTGAGTCCCGACCCACAATCACATCCACACATCGCTGTGCGCTCATACACAGCACCTTTAGCTCTGTGAAACTCTGTAATTAATCAGAGCGGTTGTCAGCTCCATGATCACTGCCCATAACACTTATGAGAAACACAACATTGTTGAGACGAAGTAAGTCGGCCGCAACGTATTGGTGCAATACTGCCACCTACCTCATATACATTTCTTTCTGTTTTTAAGCTTTTGAGAACGAGCCAGCAGTGTCAGTTGACGTCACATCCGTAGGACAGAGCGGGAAATTCAGGCCCGAACTGAAGCACATTTTACAGCTCAGAGCCTGTTCAAAATAATGGAACGATACATGGTCTCATTCTTTTTAGTTTAAAATGCTTCATCACCTTTTAACTTAAAAAAACTGAACATGCATGATTATTTTTTTTACAAATGCTGCCTCAAGTTCCTTTAACGCAGGGGTGTCAAACTCCAGTCCTTGAGGGCCGCAATCCAGCATGTTTTAGAAGTCTCTCAGCTCCATCACAACAGATTTGAATCAGTGGGTGATTAACAAGCTTCAGTAGAGCTTGAGGACTTCCTGAAGATGTAATTTAACAAAAGATTCAGGTGTGTTGAATCAGGACAAGTACTAAAACTTGTAGGACAACCCTGCTTTAACGCTTTAAACGTGGCTCTATGACACTTTGAATTTGGCTCATGAGGATCTGATTTAGAACTGGCTTTGTTTTGTTCTTTGTAATTTTGGTACAATGAAATTATCGATCTATAGATCCATATAAAAATATCCATGTTTATGTCCCATATGTGTATGACTTTAAGGGGGGTGCCGACACTTGTTTTTTTGTTTTTTTTGTCCACTTAAAGCACTGGTGCTATGATCAATAAGTTCTAACCTCCATTCAGAATCTGATTTCACTCCAAACTGTATACATGCATACATTTTTTTTTGGTATTTTTACACATTTTCATCAGAGCTGAAGCAGTGAATTCCTGTGCTAACCATCAGCAGCAACAGTGAGACAAACTTTTGGTTTTAAAGCCAAAGTCTGACTTTATTTTAAATGGAAAACTATACAAACCGCAACCAAAGGACCTCAAAAAATAAATAGATTCAATTAACATCTTCAATATTTTTATAATTTCTGTTGAATGTTTTTTAATCTACGCTGCTCTTAATTCCAGGGTATCTACCTCAGTCGGTTGTTTTTCAGACGTTCTGTCTAAATATTTATATAGAAATGTGACACTTTTCACAAGATGCATTATTTAGATGTCAGAATATCCACAATTTAATAATATGTTTATTTAAATAAGATTTAATTAATATGACGCCAATAAAATCCATTTTCCATGTTTTAAAGGAACAGTTTTTACTTATTCGCCCCTTGACCGCTGGAGATAGGCACCAGCTCCCCCCGCGACCCTCTGTGGAGGACTAAGCGGCTACAGAAAATGGATGGATGGGTTTTTACTTATTATTCCCAATTTAAATTTTTTACCATCGAAACTAATTAAAACATTCCACCTTAAAATGTTAAGAGACAATTCTAAAACAAAAAAACCCCATATAAACTACACTCTTTAGTTCTGATAAAAGCCTAAATGACACCTGATGTCTTTCTTAGATTAAGCTCATCAATACTTGGGATCAGAGAAACCTGGATGAACTCCAAAAGCTTTTTCCATCCATTCATGTACTATGACAGCTTATTCCTCCACTGAGGGTCGCAGGGAGCTGGTGCCTTACTCCAGCATCACGGCGAGAGGCAGGGGACACCCTTGACGGGTCGCCTCGCCAGTCCATCACAGGGCCACATATAGACCAACAACCAGTCACACAACCAATCACACCTAGGGACACCAATAGACCTGGATGTTATAACCAATAGACCAATGCATGTTTTTGGACTGTAAGAAGGAACTCGGAGAAAACCCACACATGCATTGGAGAACATGCTAACTCCACACAGAGTGTCTGCAGAGCCAGGACTGAACCAACATCCTCCTTGCTGCGAGGCAACAGTGCTACCCACTGCGCCACCATGCAGCCCTCCAAAAGCAGCTCACTAAAAACATGAATTTGATGAATTGTAACACAAATGTGTCCCATAGGCTTTGAGTTTGTGTCCTTAACAGATATTCTTCACTAAACGTATCCACCACGTCATGTTGCTGTGGAAACTGTAAACATAATAGTTTACAAAATGTCCAGTGCTGTGCTGTATTTATCTTATTAGTTTGGGGTAATCAAATCAAAAATATGTCAATAATCTCAGAGGGAAATGAGATGTTTATGTAACTTTCATATTATTTTAAAAATTCATTGTAGGCTGTTCTAGCTGTGGGCAGGAAGGAGCTTCTGTAGCAGATCTGAAGAAGCCTCTGACTGAAAACACTATTGTTGAATTAAGCTAGCAGCTCAGTATCTGGGCTGCAGAGACAATATTTAGCATGTCCTGGGTTCCACTCTCTTTTGTTGTTGAGCACTGCTAATCCACCCTCTTTGCTTTTTCTGCAAAATCTCTTTCTGCTTGAATTGTCTGAAAGCTGGACAGAGAGACGTTGGAGTCTGGTGGATCTGATCCTGCAGCCACGTCTCAATGAAACACATGATATTTTTGCAGGGTCTTCATCAACTATTCAAAGTCATCCATCTAATTTGTGAAAGATCTCACGTTACCCATTTTGATGGATGGAAGCTCTGTCCACTTGGCTCCTTCTCTACGTCCACATCTTTAACTTGTCTGGCATTTTGGGTGTGGGTTTTATTTGAGCTTTGAGATGTTGAACATGCCCTCTTGTAAACAAGTCTCTTGTTGCAATTATTAGGCATCATAATAGTGGCCCAAAGTAGAAACGTTGAACCAAAACAACAAAAACAAAAAAAGCATTTTCTTCAATCCAACAAAATGAAAAAGAAAATAAATCACTAATTTAGAAATCAGTAGTGAAGCTCCTTAGTGACATCGATGTAATGGAGAAACATTATAGCTGTGCTGTGTTACAGAGAAAGTCATGCCTACAGGAAATTAAAATGTGTGCACCAGATGAACCCAGTATACCACCGAGCACCAGCATGGATCTAAACTCTGACCCAGGGCAAGACCATTTTTAAAAACTGTTTCCTAAAATCCCATTTCTTTAGGTTTACACATGACCTCTACGGTGAATCATTAATATATATTTTTGTACTTTAAAAGTATTCTAACAATTTAGAGTGTGCATAAATAGTTACCTGTACACACAGTAGTAATTTGCTGAATAAATATGTGACGGTTCATTTACAGAAGAGGCAGGATTGGCTCATATTTTCAGGCTTTCCCTCCAATCCTTCACTCAGAACAGCATCTCCTCTGAAACGGTGCTCGCTCAGCTGTGAGTGAAGGAGGCCCTGCTGCAGTTGGTTTGTGCAGCAAATTACACTTCTGTACAAAGAAAAGTGGGTAAAAGTTAGGACATTTTAATGCTCCTGCAAGATAAATGTGTGAGTATATCTTGTGCACTCATGTGGTTACGGTGCAGTTCCACTTATTGATACTGGCCTATAAATAAGCCTCTATTTGTCTAGTCTCATAATCTGTGTGCTATTGATCTCAGAACCTGCTTATAACTGCTCCTTCCTGAAAAATCCTAAGTCATTGACTTTACTTATTAACTCCGTGAGCAAAGTTTTATACCCTCACACCTCCAGTGTCATACTGCACAGTTGTCATACCTTGCATAACCACGTTTCTTTTCTCAGAAACCTTCATTCCTGTTATAAAAAAAAGTAAAGAGTGAAAAGAAAAACACAAGCAGTTTTAGCACTCTCTAATTAGCACCAGTATCTCATCATATGACTGGAAGAAAGAGAGAGGAGGCTGGGAGTGAGGGTTAAAGATCAGCCACTGGGGAAGGTGTGAGCAAGCTGCGCTGATATGGAAATGAGGGCTTTAATTATGGATGAATACATTATCAGATCAAGGCTTAGGATTTGTTCTCGGTGTCTTTTAGAGTTTTGAGATTGGATGATACCGGGGGACGCCGCAGACAGACCCCTATGGATATGTTAGTTTACTCACCAGAGTCCAGTTTTTAATCATGCAGCGCGCTGAGTGAGACTCCCACCCTGCACTCCAATGACTCACTGAAATAAAGGCTGTTCAGGTCCTTGGTCTGACGTAAAAACGTGTCAGTATCTCCCAACTTGCTTTTCATTTTTCCCCTCCCTCATCCAGTATGAGATTAGTGTGCACTTCAGGTAGTTGCTTGGAAACCTTTCTCAGGTAGTATAAATAGAGAAAGAAACCTCTATTACACCATGGTTTCTCTTTCAAACAAACCCCTGGGATAAAATATTTGCTCTTGGTAGTATTCTAATAACTAAAGAAATAGAAAAGTGAAAATGTTGGCTTAGAGCATTAATGTGACCAATTCTACCTTTTTATAAGGATTTGTAAAACTATTTTTCTAAACGCCTCACTAAAAAAAAAAACTGCAGATGTAATGGTTCTGAAAGGCACTGCAGAAAATCCCATTGCCTTGTTAGATTTGTTTAAACAAACCAAAACTTCAAGGTTTCGATGCCATAAAGACCCAAAGTGGCAACCAATTTGTCTCATTTAACATTAAATGCACAACCACTGTTCGACCCTTTGCTGCTACGTGCTAGCAGCTACTTTAGACCTTCAATTGGAAAACAAATTAATATTGCTCACGACTCCTCCCTTACTGTAAAAAAAAAACTAAAAAAAAAACACCTGATCACAATCAATATGGGCTCCGCACAGGGAAATTCAAGACCGCTTTAAATTCAAACAGACAGGACAAACTAACAGAACCAATTGCTTTAACTCTGTGGAATTACTCTGTGGGGAGTGGGGAAGTAAAAGTGCTAATTAAACCAGTAAATTCTCGTCAGGCTTCTCTTGCCGGCCACTGCACCTATGCCCCCCCCCCCCCCCCCCCCCCCCCCCCCCCCCCCCC
>SSNR01000090.1:740008-758119 GCA_006937965.1 Callopanchax toddi | reverse complement strand
GGGGGGGGGGGGGGGGGGGGGGGGGGGGGGTAACCTGTAAGTGACCAATCCTGTTTGGCTATTTGGTTACTCTCTGTATTTATTTATTTTATTTTATTTTTGGATAAAAGGCCTAATTGTTGTCTGAAACATTTTTATTGGCGTTTTTTGTAATGATTTTTTTTTTTTTTTACAAAGAATGAGACAAAGGGTTAGAGCTGACTGTGTAATATTTATTCTACATAAAGTATCCATTCTTTTCAACTTGAATCTGTTTTATGATTTAGAAATTAAATTTTTTTATTGTTATGGTTTTTTTAACCCTTGCACTGTCCTTGTTTTTGAGCCTATGCAGTTTTCTATTCATTTGAGGTCAAGACAGTGTGAAGACCATTTTTATTTAAATTTCTTCAACTACAAAATACTAAAAGGATAATGCTTGTTTTCTAATTTTATGATGTTCTACTCATTGGAAATAGCTAGTGAATATAAAAATATTCATTCTAAGAAAACAAGCTGGGGTATCAGGAGTAGACCTGTCATAATAACACATTTTGCTGGGTGATAAACTGTCCCAGAAATTTTTGTGATAAATCATAATATTGTTGTTTTGAGACCATTTTCAACAAATATAATTATAATGGCATAATAATGCAAGTATATCCTCTCAAAGTTCAATAATCGTTAATTTCTAAAGAATATTTAAGTCTGGAACTAGAAGACATTTTAAACTCCAGCTTTTTAATGATATTAAAGGGCAGCGTCTCTTCAGCGTTAATGAGGGATACACTGTGATAGTGCACCATGTTGCACTGCCCTTTTTGTATTTTGTTTCTTAATTTAATGCCCCAGTGATTGTGGACTGTCTGGGCTGTTGGGAAGACAGAGACAATCCATCAGTTGTAGTTTATTGGGGGTTGTTTTAGGTGCATATTCATGTTTGTAATATTTCTGCTTTTTGCTACTGTTTTACAACAACATATGATCGCACAGGTTCCCCACGGTCATTCAGTTTGAATCCAAAGTCCTTCCACGCTTCCTCACAATCAGCTTTAAAACCAATTCCATCTCTGTTTTTAACCTGCGTTTCTCTGGCTTGCTGCTCCTCACAGGGTTCTCATGCTACACTCTGTGGTCAGATCATGCACCTGGCAAGCAACTGACATGAGAATTCAGTCCTCTTTATGCTGAGGAAATGAGAAGGAGAGGGATCAGCTAAGACTGGTGCACAAGCATGCAAATGGAAATTATTGCCTTTATTTTAATTTATCGTGTTTCACTAATTAATTGCTTATTGCAACAGGATTAGTCAGGAGCATATAATACAATGTAATAAATATGTTCTAATATAGTATGATACAATGTGAAACAATATATTATCACAACAGTATAACATATCATAAGAAATATGGTGCAATATACTATATTGTCTCCTTTTGGATTTATCGATAAACAAAGAAGCATCATTTCTGTTTACTCATTCAGAATCATGTGCATCTTGAATTCTAAACCATTGATTTAAATAACAAACACCTGTTTGTACTTAGGGATTAACTACTTTACAAAAATGTCCACAAATGTTATTTATAATATGTTCATTCAAAAAAAAAAAAGAAAAAAGATGATGTTCAGCTGCTCTATCATCCAGTGTGGATTCTGGTGGTTTCCTCAGGAGAGCAAGCTGCATCATAAAGTTATAGATAATATCATTAGGCCCTAATGCACATCCCTTCTTTGCCCAGAAACCCTGTCCTAGATTAAATTGAGCAGCATGGATTTTTAATTTCCAGAAAACCATTTACATCGTATATGTTGGCTAGACGAGGAGGATGCACCGTGTGCCAGATCTCCGGCCAAGGTCAGTGCTCAATGTGAAAGAGACTTGTTGGTAGGTGTGAGTAGAGTACTGATGCTGTAAATTATATAACAAAGACATTCAGTATCAATAGAAATGAACTCCGTGTTCCTTGAGAAATCAGCCTAAATTAAAACAAAAGAAAAAGGTTCCTGCTCTGTAAAGTCATTATGACTAAGTGCTGTTTCACACCACCAATAAAGAAAGTTGTGACTTCCAGAGTCATGATTTTGAAGTTAATCAGTAATTTGGGGAAATTATATTTTGTTAAGTATGGTTGTTTGTGATAAATCTCATTCAAGGAGAACTGGTACCAGCAGGTTAGATCTGTTTGAGTATCAGAAACTGGTATCTGTCTGCAAAACCAGAATTCTTTTTTTTTTCTTGCAATTTCAATATAGTGTCAGGAAACTTCTGGAAAAGCTACAAATTATTCAGGCAGCCACATTAAAGTCAATTTTTTAAAAAGTTCTCCAAGTGCTTTAATTAGTTTTTAAAAAGTTTGAATCTTCATGCCTTCTCTGCATACAGAAGCCTCCATGCTCCAGTTGCCACATTCAGAGACCTTTGACCTTCAGCTTGACGAGTCACATCTCCCAGTTTAGATCACAGACAGCAGCGCTTCCAGCTTTTGGCTGCAGATTTGGCTTCTCTTCACGCGCAGTCAGAAAGCAAACGGTCAACGGTGTAAATGATTATTGCGGCGCCATTTCAAACCCTGGGAGGCCGGCACATTGTTTCAATAGCTTAGTGTTTTGGGGGAACGGCAAAGCAGCAGCTTTCTGTCACTAAACGCCATCTGGGAGCATGAAGGGAGGGAGCGAACGAACGGGCGAGAGCAAGAGAAAGAAATGTGACATCAAAAGATTGCCTGCAGCTGACCAGTGCAGAGGGATTTAGAAATCACTCTATTTAAAACCCAAGTAATTTTTTCCTTACACATGCGCTACGGAAAAGTGCAACGGGCAGTCAATACTTTCACTTCATTACAAGTAACCAAAGTTGCTCACTCTGCGTTCTCTACCTGCTTTTGAGACACGCGCGGAAAATCTGAAAGAGCCCCACTTATTATCACTCAACACTCCTTTCTCCCCTGCTTTGAATTGTTTTACACTTTCGTATTACCTTCCACCGCATGTGAAGTGGATTTTTAATGGCTTGGGGAGAGCCGTCCAGGAGGATGACATATAGAATCTCATCAGGCAAACATAATGAAGAAAGGCTATAGGAGGATCAGGAAAGTTGTGGCAGTTTGCTGGCACTCCCTCGGATATTTTATGCCATCTAATCTGGCTTCAGTTTGAGTACAGGCATGACAAATGTGTGGGGATGTATCTGTTCTGGAGACCAAAACGGAACACCTCTCCCTTTCTCACACTGTGCTGCCATCGATCTGTCTGCCTCTGAGTCACCAGGAGTGCCAAATCAGTGGCTGAAGTAATGAGGAGCCAAAGATACCGACACCTCACTAGGACAAGATGCCTTCAGCAGTCTTAGCAGAAGTTGAAATCAGAGGCACTTTTAGTCTTTCACACCCCTTTGCTATCACTTCTTCATAACCGAGAGGTGACATTAGGAACTCCAGCACTTCCAATCATGCTGCAGCTGAGAATATGAGCCTCAGTTGTGTGAGCAGCTGTCCAGATAATGGATGCAGCAGGGGAGCACATTCAAACCACCTTTGATCAGAGAATCCTGAGATGGTGATGTGAAAGTTACTTCAGGCAAGGAGCAGGAAGGCAAGAATATTTGTTAAAGTTTGAATCAACTCAGAGGCCTGAATGAGTTTTTTCAATGTGCTCCTATTTATGACTCATTCACAGCAGGAACTTGTTGACAAAAATAGGCTTTTTATCATTTACTTGACTCAGAAAAAAATCCTTTAGATATCATCACTGAGGGAGGCAGAACACACTGAGTAAAGAGAGACGGTACTCCAGACTTTATTGCTGCCTCTGACTTTAACGCAGCTCTTTTAGTTTTAGAGCTCTTGGGGATGATATCAAGAGTAACTGACCATCTGTGTCAGGGAGCAGTGGGAGGAGTCAGATCCACATACATTATTAACTACCAGCAATAACAGCATTAACAAACAGGTGAAAGGATTATTGTGACGTCATGTCTTTATGCCACAAAATTTTATCACAAAAATTCCCAAATGTAGGATATTAAATAATCCTGCATCATTAAATTGACATTTTTAACATTTATTTTTAAAAATCAACAGTTTTAAGGGTCATGTAAAAGTAGAAAAATGCCAAAACATTTCTGTACAAGTTAGATTATTGGAATAAAGGAGGAATTATTAAGAGGAAACTATTTGAAATAGTTGCTAATAATTAAACACTCCATCATTTTTTATTCTTTCATAGACCTAAACTTTAGGTTGTTGCTTTTTTTTTAGAATTTTTAATTTGGCCTTCAGGACGCAAAGCGCTGCTCAAAGTTGAATATCTGGTAGTAGCAGAAATTAATATGCATTGTATATATATCAATATTGGCTTTTTAAAAGTATTTTTGTACATTAAAATACAGTATTGTATTGCATCATATCTGAAACACATATTTCTGAGCTTCAGGCAGCTCTATCTTTTTAACAAGATTTGTATTTCCCTCAAACAGTTGCCGTTTTGAATTTTATACAGGTTTTCTGCCCTCTGGTGGAAGATTTAAGTATTCAGTTGTTGCATTATTCTATAAATACACAATACATGCAATATAAAAGTACATTATTTTTATATTAATATTAGACAACAAATGTTTTCTGACTATTGTTCATGTGTCAGGCTCTAAATGGTTAACTGGTATAGACAGTGAACTGCCTCTGTTTGGAGAAATAACTTTTACATTCCACAGTAGGGCTGTCGCGGTTGAGGAATTCCCCCTGCGGTGAGTCAGGGCGGCTCAATATTGCAGTGTGCGATTTTATTGCAGCACTTTATTTATTTAGCACATTTCTTTGTAAATTACTAAATTCATGGCAATATGTCCTTTGAAACATGGTGCTTACACATTTAAAAAAGGTAATAAAAGAAGACATGGCAATTTTTAACACTTTATTGAATGCAGATCAACGGCACAGATCGCAAATATCAACACTTGTTTTTCCGAGAGTCAGATTCCGACTGAACATAACAAAAACAAAATTCAGAAGAATGTTTAACTCTTGAATGTAAATTTTGCTGCAGCATCTAACTGAAATAAAAACGTGCCCGTTTTGTTCAAATTAAGTATATAAAATAAGATTAACCTGGTGCGGGGGGGCACTATCATTTCACTTTCACACACACAAATAAACGGTGATTTATAGCTCTGTCATGTCCTTGTTACGCACAAGGAAAACCAGCATGTTAACCTGATGCGGTTTCAGACAGGATCTGAGAGGGGTGACAACATTTCCAGCGACACTGAAAACCCTCTCGGAAGGTGCGCTGATTGCGCAAATACACATGTAGTTGCGTGCAACTCTGGAGAGCAAAAGGAATCGCTCTTGGTTGTTACGCCACCGTGTCAGGGGATTTTCATTAGGGTCGATGGGTTCCTCCTTCAGGTAGCGATTGAGCTCCAGCTTGGCTCTAACTCTCTTTGGGACAGATGCAGAAGATGTGCTTGTCCGTGACTTCAGCAGGTCTCCGAGCGTTTTTTTTTTTTGTTTGTTTTTTTTGCCGCTGGTGGCAGCACTGTCTCCGCCAAGGATTCTGGCTGGGCTGCAGCTGACGCACTGGCACCGCTCCCTCCATCTTCCATGTGTACGATCTCCTCCATCAGCGCGCACTTTACCTCATCATCTTCATCATCATCATCATCAGTATTGTCAGGTGCAGTAATTGCAGTGGCCCGTCATGCAGCGCGGTAGGTTTCTTAATATCACGATATTTCATTTGTGCGGTTACCGTGACAGCCCATGTCCCAATAGCCAGTTTTTGTGTCCGGGGATCGGACCGCCAAAGCTCCCGCCTTGGTCTGCCATCCGATCCACATTGCACCGGACCCTTCATGTTCCTCCTGCAGGTGGTGGGCCCACAGGTGGATGAGCCCATGTATCCAGTTCGGGCTGGGCCCGGCCGGGCCCCATGGGCGAAAGCCCGGCCACCAGGCGCTCCCTCACGGGCCCCAACCCCAGGCCTGGCTCCAGGGTGGGACCCCGGTAATCCTCCGGGCCGGGTACACTGGCTCGATGATTGTACTTGCATGAAGAGTCTTTTGAACCGTTCTTTGTCTCACCCCTCACCTAGGACCAATTTGCCATGGGTGACCCTACCAGGGGCACAAGTGCCCCAGACAACATAGCTCCTAGGATCATTAGGGCACTCAAACTCCTCCACCACGATAAGGTGACGGTTCACGGAGGAGGCGTGGCTGGTCTGTGGGTCTCCAGAGGCAGCAGATAGGTATCGGAGGGCCAAGCGGAGTGCAGCAGTGGCAGTTTCCGAGGCAAAATCTCGGGCGTGGGAGGAGTTTGGTGAGACCATGGAGAAAGACTATCGGTCGGCTCCAAAAAGGTTCTGGCACACCATCCGGCGCCTCAGGGGAGGAAGGCGGCAACTCGCTCACACTGTTTACAGTGGGGACGGGGAGCTGCTGACGTCAACTGGGGCTATAGTCGGGCGGTGGAAGGAATACTTTGAGGAGCTCCTCAATCCCACCGACACGCATTCCTATGAGGAACCAGAGCTGGGAGACCTGGGGACGGACTGTCCAATCTCTGGGGCAGAAGTCGCTGAGGTAGTCAAAAAACTACGCAGTGGCGGAGCCCCGGGGGTGGATGAGATCCGACCTGGGTATCTCAAGGCTATGGATGTTGTAGGACTGTCGTGGTTGACACGTCTCTGCAACATTGCGTGGTCATCGGGGGCAGTTCCTGTTGAGTGGCAGACCGGGGTGGTGGTTCCCATTTTTAAGAAGGGGGACCAGAGGGTGTGTTCCAACTATAGGGGGATCACACTCCTCAGCCTCCCTGGAAAGGTCTACTCCAGGGTACTGGAGAGGAGGGTCCGGTCGATAGTTGAACCTCAGATAGAAGAGGAGCAATGTGGTTTTCGTCCTGGTCGTGGAACTGTGGACCAGCTCTTTACCCTCGCTAGGGTGATGGAGGGGTCATGGGAGTTTGCCCAACCAATCCACATGTGTTTTGTGGATTTGGAGAAGGCTTATGACCGTGTCCCCAGGGACACCCTGTGGGGGACGCTCCAGGAGTACGGGGTGGATGGTCTTTTGTTAAGAGCCATTCAGTCCCTGTACCAGAGGAGTGTGAGTCTGGTCCGCATAGCCGGCAGTAAGTCGGACCTGTTCCCAGTGAGGGTTGGACTCCGCCAGGGCTGCCCTTTGTCACCGGTCCTGTTCATAACCTTTAAGGACAGGATTTCTAGGCGCAGCCGTGGTGTGGAGGGTGTCGAGTTTGGTGACAGGAGAATCTCGTCTCTGCTTTTTGCAGATGATGTGGTCCTCCTAGCTTCATCAGGCTCTGACCTACAGCTCTTGCTGGGGAGGTTCGCAGCTGAGTGTGAAGCGGCGGGGATGAGGATCAGCACCTCCAAGTCTGAGGCCATGGTTCTCGGTCGGAAAAGGGTGGCTTGCCAACTCCAGGTCGGGAGAGAGGTCCTGCCTCAAGTGGAGGAGTTCAAGTATCTCAGGGTCTTGTTCACGAGTGAGGGAAGGAGGGAGTGGGAGATCGACAGGCGGATTGGGGCAGCGTCTGCAGTGATGCGGACGCTGAACCGGTCTGTTGTGGTGAAGAAGGAGCTGAGCCGGAAAGCAAGGCTCTCGATTTACCGGTCGATCTACCTCCCAATCCTCACCTATGGTCATGAGCTTTGGGTAATGACCGAAAGAACGAGATCGCGGATACAAGCGGCTGAAATGAGTTTTCTCCGCAGGGTGGCCGGGCTCAGCCTTAGGGATAGGGTGAGGAGCTCGAACATCCGGGAGAGACTCGGAGTAGAACCGCTGCTCCTCCATGTCGAAAGGAGCCAGCTGAGGTGGTTTGGGCATCTTGTTAGGATGCCCCCTGGACGCCTCCCCAGGGAGGTGTTTCAGGCATGTCCTGCCGGCAGGAGGCCCCCGGGTCGACCCAGGACACGCTGGAGAAAATATATCTCTGGTTTGGCCCTGGAGCGCCTTGGGATCCTGCCGGAGGAGCTGGTAGAAGTGGCTGGGGAGAAGACCGTCTGGAGCTCCCTAATTGGGATGCTGCCCCCGCGACCCGGACCCGGATAAGCGGAAGAAGACGAGACGAGACCGTGACAGCCCTATTCCACAGGACTTATCAGCTATAGTCCAAGCAGTCAGGACTACTGTAAAATCTATTACTTCTGACTTAAACAGAAGTTCCTGACAAAGTCAAAAAGTCTCGATGCAAAAAGCCCAAATGTATGCAGTGCTTTTATGCATGCTAAACCTAAAAACAGGTCGGTGCCGACCCTAACACCAGAGGAAGGTTAAAACAACTCTAAACTGCAAAGCATTTCAATCCAGATCATTTTTATAAAACTTTCAGTTTAGCATTACCTGGAATTTACATTAAATTATTTAGTTATTTACAAGCAGCAACTAAACATAGCTTTTCTGGTGCTTCACATGTCTAATCTGCTAAGAAATTCTAATCATTATAACAAGGTTTATAAAATGCTTTCATGAAGTGTTCAATTGAGGATATTGGAGCTACTTTGTTTTTGTTTTGTTTTTGAAGAAATGTTATGTAATCACTCATTATTTTTATTTATATATCTATTTATTTGTTGAGTGACAACATTTTCTGTGCATTGTAAGATAATATGAAAAATATAGAGGAGAAGAAGAAGAAGAAGAGGGGAAAGCAACATTTATAAGTGATTCAGATGCAGGTAATTCAATATTGTTGCCTATACAATGTATTTTTAAAAGTCCATGTGTTTTAATGATATTGCATTTGTCAGCAGAGGCCCTATGAGTGTTTACTGTTATGTATAATAATATCAGACATTGTTATTACTGTCTATTACTGATTTGTCCATCCCACTGCCTTCATGTGATTTACAGTTTGGATTACGAGTCATCTTTTGATTTCCGTCATTTTCATACAGCACAGTTTGTTTTCCTAATAGGAAGGAGTTCATAAGTAGTGAAGGACAAACGACAGATTCAGGTAATAATGATGTGAAAACATTTAGTGGAGGAGTCTTTAACTGCAGCACAGGGTCAAACTCAGGGTTACCTCTGATTGGTCATTAACATTTTGATTCTGGAAGTAAAATGATGTTTAATGAGAAAGCAGTCCTTCGTGATTGTGTCACCTTGTTAGCTGTCTGATGTTTCTTCATTTTACCTCTTAAGGGTGAGAGTTTGGAATTCCTCAGGGAGAGAGAGAGAGATGGCATTGTGTTCATGCCATCACATCTTTCATCAGCTCTTGTTCCATCAGTTTTACTTCCATTTCTCCTGCTTTTGTCCTCTTCTTAAAACCAGTGTGTCCTTTGCTTCACTCTGCCGTGCCCACCAGTTGTGGGGTCTTCTCCCTCAGGACTCTGCATCTCTCTTCAGAGTTCCTTATTAAGAATCTAGACCTGGCCTCTGGGAGTCTCTCACCGTTTTCTTTCTTTCTCTCCCCTCTCATCCTTATACACACACACACACATATGTGGGCAAAGGTGAGAATGTCTTTCTGGCTTCTTCGAGCATGAACTCTTCACATTGTTTTCAGCAACAAGGACCCAATTACTGCAATAAGACTAAAATTCCCCCAGCTGAACCACCACTTCATTTCTCTTCCTTTTGTCAGCCTCGGCCTGCAGTTTTGATTGAGGGCCTCATCTGTATCTAGTCCCGTGGAAAATTCATCACTGCTCTCTGAAATGATGGAGCCTCAGAGATGCGTGTGATTACAGAGCGCCATAAATTTGCCGCATTTAAACCCTGACAGCCTTTTTTTTCGATTAAAATCAAAGATTACCGCTGCAGTTTTCTTTTTTTGTCTTAAAATCTGTGCTGCTGCATCACCTGGCCGGCCAAGCGTCTGACAGGGCGAGAGATATCCGATGATGCACGGTGTTGCCTCTGGAGCACCCTGTTGCTATGTATAGGCTCAGATTACTCAGAAGAATGAATTTGTAGAGTAAAAGACTGATGGCTTCTGTCAGCCAGCAGCTCTGGTGAGTCATGCACTTTCCTGTTTTAACTCATCAGAGTCTCCACTTTTATATATATGTGGGTTTTTTTTCTTTCTTTAAAAATCACATAACCTTCAAGTCTTTTCATTTTAGCCAAAGTCAAGTTGACATTTGACTTTGCGCTGCCGGAGGAGCGTGACGCTGTCGTTTCATGACAGGGTGCTCATCGGTTTTATTGCGGTGAAATGTTTACAACTTCATGAGCTCAAACAGCTGGAGGTCGCAGAGAAGCGCAATCCCCTTTACGTAACAGTGAGAGTCAGTCCATGGTGGCCTGTGACAGACGCTGACACTGAACCGCCGTGACATGAGATAATGAATGCTGCACACGTCCTACAGTAGAACATCATTTTCTTTTTGCTCAGTTCAAAACCTCGTCACCGAACGCCACCTCTTCACATTGTGTTGTTCCTCTCTAGCTCATGTGCTTGCACCAAAATCACATTATCATGCCCTGCAGCCTCTTCATTAAGCCCAATATTTGGCTCAGTAGCTCTGGGGAATGACTCTGGCTTCTCAAAATCATGTAAGCCAACACAAAATAAACCCTATCTCTCTATCCAGTCTTCCCTAATGAGAGTAGGCATGTTTTTTTTTAATAACGTTGCATTTGGGTACATGTAGAAACTTGGAAACATAGTACTTCAGTGACTATTCAGTGTGCAACTCTATTAGCTGCTAGCCTCAGTGCAACTTAGGTGAACACAAAATGAGCTCAGCAACTTGGAGAGATTTCCCATTGGCCCAGAATTCATTGCCACGAGTCTGACTAAGAGCTGGTAGCAAAAATATGCTCAGAGGACAGAAAGTTTGGCATGGAAGTTAAAGGAAGTGGAGCTAACCAAATTGGATCCTGCAGCATTGAACCTTCTGTAAAACTTCAGGTCAAAAACAAATTGAAGTGCCTGTTAAACGCTTCGATTTTTGAGATTTTAAGCAGAAATCTGTGGGATTGCGTTCTATGGGAGGCAATTATAGAGGAACACTTCTTACAGCTCATCCGTCCTGCTTTTCAAGACCAAATGTGAGTAACAGTGAGGCTGAATCAAACGCACACGCCATGTGTTATTTGAATAACTGAAATTTGAAATGAATTAATGAAAAAACTGTTTGTCTTTCTAATAATCACAAGACAAAACAGACAAAGCAGTGTTAAAGATTTGGTTTCTTTACTCAGGAAATTGACTCCATGTTTTTGAGACGTGAAACGTTGGGAGCTTTTTGTTTCCTTTGAGTGCATTTGATCAATTTACCTCCTGTGGCAAACTAGCCTCTGGTCCCAGTGGTCAGTCTGTGTCAGTGATAACTAGCAGTGATCCAGGATCTAGGGGTTAATAGTGTGTATCGTGCTGTCACGCATTAGGCTCCACTTCCTCGAGGGGTCATTAGGACGAATTGGTTCCTGGGTCTAGTGTGGCGATGACACAGCTTCAAACAATTTGAATTCTTAGGTAATACATTTGATTTCCCATTTAATTCTGAGGTAGGTGAAGGAGAAATTTGCTTGTTTTTTTTAAAGCACATTGAGTCGCTACTTTCTCATAATATTCCCATTTTTTAGCATCCAGCCACTTCTGAGCTGAAGTGTTTTCAAAGAGCACACAGAGAGCTGAATAGGTGGTTCTCTCTAAAATGCTGCATATTCTCACAGCCGGCGTCACTTTGTCAGAGTGAATCAACTGAAACCTCAGTGAGTTTGAGTGTAGCGTGCTTGAGACTCAAACGCGGCAGTAATTAAGCGCCGAGCTATCGCGTGCACGCAGTTAATCTCGGAGCAGCCGTGCGGATCTCGATGGAAGCGAGGCCGCGTGACTACTCCGATAAGAAAGTAGTGATACTGACTTACTGGTAAGTTGGTATTGAAGCTTAGAAGCCTGGAAGGTGATGATTGGAGCTCGTGGCATAGAATGAATGAATCGATGACTGAGCGTTGGCTTCCTGGGTGAAGAGGAAGTGAGGCCAGAGGGATGATGGGAAATGGAGTCTTAGCGGGAGGAGCGGTCAGAAGAAGGGGAAACCGTGACACACTTCATGTTCAAACAATTCATCACTGCATGCACAAGCACCTCTGTCCAGGTAATTCAAGCAGTGGTATTTCCTCCTGGCACCTAAAAGGCCTCCCTTTGCTTTGACGATCTCCTTCAGGCTGCCAGCAACGGATCTAAAACGAAAGAACCCCGACAGAAAGATGAGTGCTTGTTAATGAATAAAATTAGGGCTAACACGAGATATTTCTTGTAATTTTCTCTTGTCTTCAAGCTCTTTAGAGAGGTTGGTTAAAAAGTTTTAGGAGCGTGTTGACAAACAAGTGACGGAAAGTCAAGTTTTGTCTGTAAAACTGATGAAACAGCTCCAAAATACCAAAATGTTCACAAGGGTTCTCAGTTTCCTAGAGTTGCAAGGTGTTAATGGAGTTTAGTAAAAAAAAAAAAAAAGTGAGCCAATTTATCATCAAATGTTATTAGAATCTGAAATCAGCTTCAAACTCTTCTTAGTGTTGGTGAGTCAGAAGGTGGGAGAGATGTGAGACACCTCTGGGAGAGCTTGGTCACCAAATTAGAACGAAAAGTAGGAAAAACTGCAAGCAAATCAGGACTAAATGAAGCTACTTTGGACTAGATTGTGACAAGAAAACTTGCTCAACAATAACATGAATGTTGCAATTTGTTTGCACCACATGTGACCTGGACATGAACAAAATTTGTTGTAAATGTATTCCAACTGAAAATTTGCAAATTTTCTCTCAATTTTGTGTCTCCAATTAATCACCAACACTTCAGGGTCAACATGTGCTGACCTTTTGTATCGACACAGTCCTGATTTATCTGTTGACCTATAAAGTATTCCTTCAGTCTTGTGGTAAAGCTCATAAACACCCTAATGAGTAGCAGCACCATTTAACTTTACATCCGCCATATGCAGCAGCTTTGTGGACCTTGACTGCTCCTTTCTCTTCTGTAAATGCAGCCCGGTGTTTACAAATCCATCCCTCCTAATCAGTTTGTGATCAGGTTTTGCACTAAGCAGCCTCCGTAAGCGATGCCCTGCTGTATTTGAAAGTACACTGCATTAATAACTGGAGGTAATTATCTATCGGCTTTATCAGGATGACAAAACCCGTGGCATTAAGAGGAACAAGCATCAATTAAATCACAGCCTCTCCCAGTTCACATTAAACTAAAGTATGACAAGTGAAATGTAATTAGGTATTAAATTGTATGTAATTGACCACAGAGTGAAACAGATTCACAGCATGTTTCATATATCATGTGTTAATTCATGCAGAACAGCAGCGATCCGTTTCAGACGGGCTCGGCTGCATGCTTGTCTCACCTTGTTCCGGGTTAATTTAGTCGTGTGTTTGGACTTTTCTCGACGCAAAACCCTGCAAGGCAGAACGGCACCTGTTCTCATTTACAGTACGATCACACGCTCTTGCACTCATTTCCCTGAGTGCAACAGTTTGTTGGTTCTGAGTCACTTCTGCAAATATTGAACACTTTGTAATTCATGTTCTCCCAGACTCATGTAATCGCTCTGACAAAGAACAAGAAGCAAAGGCAGCGCGGATGAACCGGCTCCCAAAACAGTTTTCTTCTTCCTTTGATTGTGATCCCCAGTGGAGTTTTTGTTGTGTGTTCGTTTAATTGCAATCTTTGTACACATGTATGGGTCTTTTGTGTTTTAAGTATTAGACCTGAAGGGCAGGGATTAGAGCTGAATCAGGGAACAGGGAGATGCAACAAATAATAATAATAATAATAATCTTTATTATTATAATTATCGGCTGCATGGTGGCGCAGTTGGTTAGCACTGTTGCCTCGCAGCAAGGAGGTCGTGGGTTCGCATCCCGGCTCTGCAGCCTCTCTGCGTGGAGTTTGCATGTTCTCCCCGTGCATGCGTGGGTTTCCTCCGGGTACTCCGGTTTCCTCCCACAGTCCAAAGACATGACTGTCAGGCTAATTGGGCTGGTAATTTGTCCTTAGGTGTGAGTGTGTGTGTGGTTGTTTGTCTCGTTCGTCTCTGTGTGGCCCTGCGATGGACTGGCGACCCGTCCAGGGTGTCCCCCGCCTCTCGCCCCTTGACCGCTGGAGATAGGCACCAGCTCCCCCCGCGACCCTCTGTGGAGGAATAAGCGGCTACAGAAAATGGATGGATGGATTATAATTATCTTATTATCAAAGAGGTTGTTTCCCTGCAGGATTTGTGCTGCTGAATGCAGGTGTGGGAGCAGAAAGGACATCACAAACATGTTTATCACTTAATATTAAAAATCAGACCACGTTGTGCAAATCTGATATTTATGGAAGCAAGTACAAAAAAAGTTGTGAGAATCTTTCTTTGCTCAGTGACCACTACCACCAACAGGACATATGAACAAAAAGAGCAGACCTGAGTTCTGTTTTAATGATTGTTTTTATTCATTTTTAACCATTTTTAGTTAAATTATAGAAAATATAACGGTTTTTTAAAGAAAACAAGAACAAAAGAAAGAGAAAAAAGTTTTTATTTTACTCTTTCATCAGTCTCAGTCTCAATAGTCAGGATTTTTAAAATACTTTATCCTCTACAAGGCACAGTTTTATTAGTTTTTTATTTAGCTGGGTCCAGAATGAGTACACAAACAGAACACTTTGTCGCTGCATTTTATGAAATATTCAAATAAAAGATCTTGCATCAACTTCTGCATGTAGAAATCTGCTCAAATCTGCAAAGTCAGTGAATCTGAGTTGATTTTCTTGAAATAATTCATAATAATGTTCACAAATTCTCCATCGTATCTACTGATTGACTTGTAGGTCTTGTCAGCCCATCCTCACAAAAATCTGGGATGGTGTGTTTGAGATTCTGGTTTTTGTAGTTAAAAGTCAACAAGTGCATATATTAGATTAGGTGATGTAACAGGATGTGCCCAAATTTAGGCAACGGAAGGAAAAGGAAGTGCCTTTGGGATAGGACATTTCATGTCAGCCTATCATATTGTATTTCCTAGATCTGCAGACTTCTGAGCTTCAGGCGCTGGAACTGGGTCAGAGTTACCGGCTGATGTAACTGTCACATCTCTCCATAAACTGTATACGTCCCCAGGCTGAGGGTAACACTCTGGTCCTGGTTGTGATGCGCTTCGGCTTTGTTTCTAAGCAACCTCTAGCTCAAAGCTTGGAGGAAATGAGAGATGCTGTGGAGTCTTGATGGAGTGGGTGGATTTGGGGGAACGTATTTTATCTTAGTGTTTCCATTTAAAGGGTTTTCGCTTTAGAGGCAGTTTTGTCAGAGATTGCTTTTAGAGTAATGCTGAGCTTCAGAGAATTCTTTCTAGATTCTCCGTCATAAAATTCCTGTTAGAAGTTCAACGTTTTATTTTTGACCTGAGAATTGTTTTTTTATTGGTGTGTTCTTACCTGAAATCTATGAGATCATCCCCACTGAAGGAGATTAATGATGATGTTGCTCAACTTAACTTTACAGGGTTTTCTGAGAATGCCTTTCGCTGCTGTTACTGAATGGCTACCTGTCTTTCAAACCCCTCCCTTACACCTGCAGTATGCCTGCCACTCTTTAGCTGACAACACGCAGATCCCCTCGTATAACTACACGTGTGCCCGTCAGTCTGACATGATGAATTACTCCAGCTCACCTCACAGAGATTCAAAAATGGCTTGTTGACAAAATTCAGTCAAAGAGGCTGCCAGGAGACCCCTGGGGGTGAGAATAAAAATAGCGTGAAGTAGGGATATCAGCTGAAAATGGGCTACAAGGTTGGCCTGTCATCAATCAATCGGAACACCTGCTGTCGAAGTGTTTTCTCTGCTCCCGAGTGTTTCGGACAGCAGTCCTCCTCCGGTCTGGATTCCACGTTTTCCACATCTCCGTTCGTCCCATTACGGCGCCGGCTGATGAATCTTGGGGGGCCGACTCAATCAGCCCCCTGTCTTCATTGAATTATTACTAGAATTATGTGATTTTAGTGACTGCCTGGGGAAGAAAGTGAAAACCAGCCTTTATTCAAAAACGGGTGATTTTGCACTGATGTCGACAATTAAAGCAGCTTTAGCGTACATATCTACATAAATCAGATGTGTATAACTGTCATATGAAACATAACTGCTCTGCTGATTTATCAGTAGGGTGGATTTGAAAGGCAGAAAGCAGTATTTGGTGTGACCACACTGTGTATAAATCCACAATTTGCTCTATTTATATATATACATGTATATATACTGATTAAAGCTAATAGATTTCCTTTAAAATAATACATTCTAGTTATTTTTCAGCAGTTATTTTTGTATTTAGACAGACTTTGTTGTTCATAGGATTGTTATGTATGTCATTATACTTATGCTTGATTTCAACTTGTCTTCAGATTACTGCCTGATGTTAAAATTCTAAACATTTGACATCTTTAAAACTTTATAAAGTGAAATAGAGGTTGTCAAAATGAGAAGTGTCTTGTTGCATTTGCACTAAAATCTCTCTCATTCCTCAAAAGTCATTATTGGACCATCATATTTTTTATTCCTCTGGATGTTTTTGTTGATTTAGAAGATGTTCACTCAGATGAAATCTTCCAGACAAGATCGATCCAGAACATTTAAAGGGAGCATACTGTACATTTTAAAAGTCTTTCCTTTTATTATGATACTTGTGCACGTATTGTGTTTGCAAATGAAATAAGATTTATGAACTAATTTAGAAATCTGAGTCTGGGTCTGACAGGAGCTCTGATGTGTCCTTCTGAGCCAAATTCCTGGTTCTGTGGACAGATGCATGATTTTAATGAGCATGGCAGATGTGTGAGGGTACCTTTTTGATGTGCATTTTCTCTTCGGAAGAAGTCAGTTAAGTGGATGAAGATCTGATCTCTATACAACCAAAGCAGGAGATGCATCTGCCTCCTCAGCACAAAGTCAATCTCTTTCCCAGAGTGGGGTTGACTCAGCCTTGTCTCTGGTCCTGTTTGTGGTGTTCGTGGACTGGATGTCAAGGTACAGTTGTGGAGAGGAAGCTTTTCCTTTTTGGGACCTTGGGGTCTCATCTCTGCTTTTTGCAGATGATGTGGTTCTGTTGGCATCTTCAAACCTTGATGTTAAGCATATGGCAGCATTTCACAGCTGAATGTGAAGTGGCCAGTTCACTGAAAAAAGGTGGAAGGCTCCTTTGAGATTGGGGTGAATCTCTGCCTAAGTTAAGGAGTTTAGGGATGTTGGTGTCTTATTCACAAAGGAGGATTGGGTTGGAGCAAGTGATGGACTGATGGATTAGGGGCGATCGGAGTCGAGCTGCTGCTCCTCCTCATCAAAGAGCAGCAGTGGTTCAGGCATCTGTCTGGGATCCTTCCTGGTCGCCTTTCTTTGGAGGGTTTCTGGACACTTCCCACTGGGAGACTGAAAAGATCCAGACCTCCCTAGAGGAATTATATATTCTTCCTGACATTGGAACACTTTGGAGAGATGGAAAGTGTCTGGGCTTTGTTTCTGGACCTGGTTACCTCCATGTGACGGGTAAGCTAAAGAAAACTGATGAGAATGCAGTTTTTCATCCAGGTTCAAATTAATAACAAAAATATTTAACGTTTGAGATTATTTGTTAATAACTTGGACCTTTAGGTTTTTCACCTTCTCAACATGGCAGAGTTGGATCCTTTGAACGCATCAGTGATAAAGAGCACATCTCTAAATAAAATCATCATTTTGTGTACGATGTGTTTAGTACGGAAGCCCTGAACGGCAAGCGAGGAAAAAATTTTTTTAAGGGTGGCCAATTTTCTAAGTTTGGTCAAAAATAGTTTTTTCGCTTGACTTTCTGACCAGTACAAACGGAAAAAAAAACTTTTTTTTGAAACATTGTCACAACTGTTCTAATATACTTAAACTGTTGTAAAAAAGTGAGAATTAAAAAAAAAAATTTTTTTTTTTTCTTTCCACTTAAGCAGCCCTGAGTGGCAACTGGAAAAAAATATTTTACTTAGGCTCATTTTCTATTTTTCTTGTAATGCCTTTATAACGCCACCAGAGGGCGAGATTCTTTTTTTTTTTTTCCTCTCCACTCTTGGAGCCCTGAAAGGCAAACAGAAAAAACTTTTTTTAGAGATGCTAATGCTAATGCTAATTTTGCTAATGCTAATGCTAATTT
>SSNR01000090.1:698167-739998 GCA_006937965.1 Callopanchax toddi | reverse complement strand
TTTTTTTTTTCCTCTCCACTCTTGGAGCCCTGAAAGGCAAACAGAAAAAACTTTTTTTAGAGATGCTAATGCTAATGCTAATTTTGCTAATGCTAATGCTAATTTATTTTATTTTTTTTGTTCGTAGTCTTGGAGCCCTGAATGGCAAGACAAAAAAATATTTTAGGAGATGCTAATGCTAAAGCTAATGTTTTTTTTTCTTTCACATTTTGGACCTCTGAAAGGCAAGAAAATAATATTTTGCAAGATGCTAGTGCTAATGCCTTATTTTTTATTTTTTGTGTACATTTGCAGCCCTGAAAGGCAAGACAAAAAACATTTTTTGTAGATGCTAATGCTAAAGCTAAATTGGTTTATCTGTGTAATACTTATTCCTGCCACCAGAGGGCAAAATGAACCTCTGGTTTTCCCTGATACAAAGCATGGACAGACTCGGTGCTGTGAACTCAGCCATCCTCTTCCAGGTGAGTTTAAATATATCCATCTACTTTATAAATAATGTACATTTGCACATCGGTTTGAAAAGGGTGCATGTTCATTTCATCTTCAAACTAGTTTAAATGTTTCACAGTGAGGTGACGGCCGGCGCTCTTGTGCCGTTAGCTTGAGCTAATTTGCGGCTGCTAATAGCTCATGCTGAGAGAGAGGCAGGTAGCGTCTCTCTTAGTCAATCCACCGGTAATTTAAGTCATTTCATGACAGCCACTATTTCTAAATCTACTGTTTATAGTGTTTCTTTGTATTTACTGTTCAGAATTTTAAACACAACTATACTGATTGTCCAAATCTTGCATTCAGCTTATTCTAAAACCGGAACTGTTTGCTTATTGTGATTCTCTGTGGATGGGTAAACTTTATCAGCGGCTCTGGCGTAGTTTATTATCCGCGTTAAGCGCCACGATCCACGTTTCTGACTCAGTGTTAGAGAACTGAATCTTTCGTGGATGCATGATGCATTCTTGTACAGTTCGTAAATTCGCCCATCCACTCTGAAAATCACATAAACATGTATTAAACACATTGATATCAATGCATTTCACTCCTGTCTTGATCCTAATACACACACACACACACATATACATATATAAATATGTATGTATGTATGTATGAGCTGTTTTACAACAGCGTCTTTTATTAATTAGTGCTGCCAGGCTTCTGACTAAGTCATCCAGATTCTCACATGTCACTCTTCTACTTTTTCAGCTGCTTTGGCTCCTGGATCAGTCTAGAACTCACTACAAGATCCTTGTTCTGACTTGGAGAGCCCTGCATGGACAGACTCCTGCCTACATTAGTGGATTTCTAAAACCTTACACTCCCTCCAGGTCCTCTGACCAAGATCTGCTCTCAGTCCCCAAAACCAGGCGGAAAACCAAAGAAGACGGAGCCTTTTTACCTGAAACTCCAAGACTCTGGAACGCTCTTCCATTGTCACTGAGATCTGTGAACTCATTTAAAGAAGTTAAAGACTTATCTGTTTAAATCTGTCTTTGTTTAAGTCTGTTTTTAAAAGTGTCCTGTTTTTCTTTTTACTCTTTCAAATTTTGGATTTATGTTCTCATGTTAAGCACTTTGTGATTTATATCTTCAGGCGCTCTATAAAGTTTTACGTATTTATGATAATGTAATGCATATCTTAATAAGTGGTGACATCCAGTTAATTGTAAATAAAGTCAAAACATTTGCTTTTTAACAAATTTATTTTCTGCATACATGAAAGTCCAAGACAATTCTTTGAGACTAGCAACTCTTTGCCATTAACTTGTGAAATCTTAATTTTAACTGTAATGTACATAAATATTTACAAAGGGGGTTCGTTTAGATATATAGTGATTAAACAATATCCAAATATTCATAAACCATGAGGATGGTTTTAGTTTGGCTTTAACATGTGACTGGACCTGAAGACAGGTTCTTTGATGTCCAGTGAACTCCCTTTGTTAATAAAATGAAAGAATGACAACTTACTTTATGTAAAAAATCATCAGCTTTATTACTAAACTAAGCAAACAACAAAAACATTAAATGGTCACATGGCTAATGTTGATACTGTATTTGTGCAGATTTATCCTCAGCACTGACCAATGGAATCACATTTCCTAAATCTCACACAACACTGATAGGTCCAGCTGCGGCATCAATAACAAATGTGGGTGTTGTGTATAGGATGCTCCCTGTGCATAATGGGCTCAACTTTAGGAAGCTGATTCAGCTCTATTGACCATGATTGTGTGCACAAAGAATTTGACTTCTGTTTCATGCACACACAGAATACAGACATGTAATAATATGTTATACAATAATATAATATCAATATATAATATTAATAAAACAAAAAAGCAGGTTGAGGTACTCCAAGGAGGAAGGAATCAATGAAATTATGTACTTTTTGGGGAAAATTAGATTGCAGACTTATTAATAAACTTAAAACTTTAGATTATGCTATCATAAAATATGGGAATAACATTAACACATTACTGTAAAGCATAAAACACATCATTCCCTGTCCATTCAGGTGCAGGAACTTGGCCAAAATAGGGATCTTCAACTGGACCAGGACCCTGGAGGTGTACAGTCGGCACTTTTCCTGTAGATTTTGACAAGAAAAATAAATTAGAAGAATCTTACTGCCTAAACATCATTTAAATAAGCAAGAAAAATGTTTAAATATTAAACAAATGTACTTTATGTTGTCAGAGAACAAACTACTGTTTTGAAATTCTTGTACTCTCCACATTGTGCTGTTTTCACGTGTCAAATGTATTTTTTGCTACTATTTTATACAACATTAAATCATTAATAAAGATGCTGATGTAAAACAGCTCCAGTATTAAGATAAATGTGTATTAGGGGTGAAATGCATTGATATCAATGTGTTTAATACAAGTTTATGTGCTATTTCAGAGTAGATAGCCGAATTCACGAACTGTCCTTGAATGCATCATGCAGCCACTACTACACGGTTCTATGAGTGAGAAGCGCCGATGACGTGATCGCGGTGCTTAACGCGGATAATAAACTACATCAGAGCTACTGAGGAAGTTTACACAACCACAGAGAATCACAATAGGCCAGGAGTTCTGGTTTTAGAATCAGCTGAAGCTGGACAATCGGCGTTGTTGAGTTGAAAATTCTAAGCAGTAAACACATCAAAACACTATAAACAGTACATTTAGAAATAGTGGCTGTTGTGAAATGACTTTAAATTACCTGTGGATCGATTAAGAGAGACGCTACCTGCCTCTCTCTCATGGCAGATTGTTTACGTAGCATGAGCTATTAGCAGCCGCAAATTAGCACAATCAAACAGCACAAGAACGCCATTACATCACTGTGAAACATTTAAACTAGTTTGTTTTAAGATTAAATGAACATGTACGTTTTTCAAAACAATGTGCAAATGTACATTATTTATAAAGTAGATGGATATATTTAAACTCACCTGGAAGAGGATGGCTGAGTTCACAGCACCGTGTCTGTCCATGCTTTGTATCAGGGAAAACCAGAGGTTCATTTTGCCCTCTGGTGGCAGGAATAAGTATTACACAGATAAACCAATTTAGCTTTAGGATTAGCATCTACAAAAAATGTTTTTTGTCTTGCCTTTCAGGGCTGCAAATGTACACAAAAAATAAAAAATAAGGCATTAGCACTAGCATCTTGCAAAATATTATTTTCTTGCCTTTCAGAGGTCCAAAATGTGAAAGAAAAAAAACATTAGCTTTAGCATTAACATCTCCTAAAATATTTTTTTGTCTTGCCATTCAGGGCTCCAAGACTACGAACAAAAAAAAAAAAAAATTTGGCATTAGCATTAGCAAAATTAGCATTAGCATTAGCATCTCTAAAAAAGTTTTTTCTGTTTGCCTTTCAGGGCTCCAAGAGTGGAGAGGAAAAAAAAAAAGAATCTCGCCCTCTGGTGGCGTTATAAAGGCATTACAAGAAAAATAGAAAATGAGCCTAAGTAAAATATTTTTTTCCAGTTGCCACTCAGGGCTGCTTAAGTGGAAAGAAAAAAAATATATATATTTTTTTTAATTCTCACTTTTTTACAACAGTTTAAGTATATTAGAACAGTTGTGACAATGTTTCAAAAAAAAGTTTTTTTTCCGTTTGTACTGGTCAGAAAGTCAAGCGAAAAAATATTTTTGACCAAACTTAGAAAATTGGCCACCCTTAAAAAAAATTTTTCCTCGCTTGCCGTTCAGGGCTTCCGTAGTTTAGAGTGCAGCTTCGATAAAAGCCTCTTCTTTATTTCACTGCTATCAAATCAGGCTGCTAAAACACAAGGATGAGTACTTACTCTAATTACATTTACGGCCACATGTGCGCTGGATTCACCTTTACTCCCTGCAGCAACATGCAACCTTCGTCTTTATAAATCAGCATGTGGGTGTAGGTGCTTCTTGGTGCATTGAACTCCCCTGACACAATATCTTCACGCTAATTAATCAATTACCCTATCAGCAGCATCCTTTTAATGTCGTCAATGTGTTTAATTTTTTCTTCAATCTGATTGTGCTCAGATTATCATCACAGCAACCCTTTGATTGACTTTGTGCCTTTAATTTGCCGCCTGACTTTGGATTAAAAAAGAGGAACAAGAGACAAGGATCTGAGCTGGACTGTCAGTATCGCTGCCATCTCCTAAAAATCATTATGGCCGGCCCCCACCCTCTGCTCACGAGGCCGCTGCGGTCTGCAGTGAGGAAAATTACATTAGCAGAGAAAGGATTTCAATTGTCTTCTTCAGGCTGAGGACTGATGCCTGCAAGGATCCTCTAGTGTGTTTAAATTTTGTGATGGGATATCGCTCAGCACAAGTGCAGACTCCTCTTGTCTTACTGCGATCAACCTGCTACTGAGTTCAGCTTTAAAAACATTCCCTTTGCATGTTAAACAGGCTACATTTTACCTGAATGTATATTTCTATAAGTCACCCTTGCAAATAAACAACGCAGCGGTGTCAGATTATCTCTGTTTTCCACCTGAATACCTCAGTAGCTGCAAAGACAGCAGAAGATGTGAACTTCAGAGTGCGTTGCTACAGCAACAGCAGATCTGAGGCATCCTCTAACAAGTTGCCTGGGAGTGCAGTCCTGGTTGTTGCATAAGACGGGACTTTCTCTCTTTCTCTCTCACACACACTCACGGGGCTTTTCCTGTGGCAGAATTTCACATTCAGCATGATTTATTCATGGCTGGATCGTTTCGCTGGATTTACAATTGCACCATGTAAATGCAAACCCTTGCAATCGACCACACTTTGTAAGAGTTTGCGTGTGTGGGGGGGGGGGGGCATTGTTGGACTTCAAGTGTATTTCTGCAACGCCTGTGAGTGAAAGGGGGCATTTAAAAAGATTTGTGTTGAGGAGATTGTTGGTTAAATAAGACACAAAGATGTTTGGCAACATTTTGATGTTGTGTGGGATGAAATTATTTAAAATGCGAGCATTAAACCAAAAACCCGAGAGACAAGTGTTGAAATCTCGTCATTCTGGGAAAAACAAAGACTGCTGATCCTGACACTTTGTTAAATTTCTTTCTGTCACCTATTGTTTTGGCTCAATTTTGACTGGCAGAGAAAAAAGGGAGCCGAGGAGGAGCGCTGAGCGCAGCACAGATAACACACTTCATCATTAGCTGACTCACGATAAGTATTCAGACATCCAGCAGCTTCTCTTTATCTGGCCACCATAATCTCTCTCCGCAGCTAAATACTTTAGTATGGCAGCATTCAACTTGCCTCACCGTAGGTGAAATTGGGTGTTAAAGAAGAAGAAAAAGCCACTTTGGGCTTATTGCGACAGTCTGCCAATAGACTAACCATTTTTGAAGAGATTAGCGCGGAGGTTGATGGACGTGAATATGCATATCTGCTGTTAAAGCTCCTGTTCACTCTCCATCCGAATAATTTAACTGTCTCTCGTAATCGTTATCTCCCGAGACACTTCCTGAATGTACGACCACACACAAACCATCTTCCCTTGAGCTTTACTTTTGTTTACAGAATCCCAGCAGCTTCTCTTCACCCTAATCTGTTCCTCCACGCTCTCAGGCAAACTTCCAGCCTGCTGTGAGAAAGATGGTAGGATGTGGCTTTGATTGCTGAGGACGAATAGAAACAGGAGCTCCTTCCTCCCCCCTGCTGCCACTTTTCACATCCAAACTTCACTCTCAGGTGTGTAAACTTTACCACATGCAGCTACGTGCAACAGGAGCCACGAGAGGCTACAGCGCTGTGGTTGGGTGGGAATGATGTGGAAGATTCCTTTAGATAGCAGGATTTATGTTCCCTGTTTGCACTTTATGTTAAAAAAAATGGTGTATATATTTTAGGACTGAGCAATTAGCCAAATTTATGTTTTAATTGTGGCTCCAAATAAACATAAAAACAATATAATCAACAAAAAATGTCATTAAAATAATTTTGTCACAATCCACTTTGCAAGTATGCTCTTATTTTGTCATGCCTTCCAAAGGAAAAGCACTTCCACCCCTTCCAAAGACTAAACGTACATATGTATTATGTTGGTATTATACAAGCCAGAACAACTGGCAGAATGAGGGCAAAACACCTGAACGCATGTCAAAAATACACCTCCATTATTTTTAGTTATGTTTTTCCAAGCATCACTCACTTCTAAGAAAGCACATTTTGATGAACACTTACTTCCTGTTTGGACATTCAAGCTTCCACAGCAGCTTTTTTTCCATAGCAGTCTTGACTGCAGTGTTGCCAAATTAGCAACTAACCTGCTTCTATTTAGTTAAAGTTTTAAGACTCCTCTTTCTACTCTATTTTTTTAAATCACCCAGCAACAAATCTAGCTTTTGGATTCTCTGGTGTGACAGTAAATTTCACATTAAGTGTTCTGAAGGAGTAGCAGGTGCTGCCGTGGGACCCTTCCCCATCCCGGTGCAGTCACAGCCAGCCCATGCCTCAGGCTGCAGTCTCTTCCTACCAGCTGCAGCCAGAGCAGGAGACTGCTCATGATTAAATTCTTCATGTGTGAAGCTGCTACGCTGCAGGATGGGCCCACCCTGACTTATCCCTTAGCTGTTGTGTGAAGTGTGACCTGTTCATGTTTTACTGAAACTTGTTGTAGGCTCTTAAGTGGAGTTTAAGGTTAATAACCAAACCCACATTAAAGAGACGTGAGTCAAGATTAAAAATGAACCTCACGAGTGACGCGCCTGGCACTGCAAATAACTATAGCCTTGAACGGGAGCACGCACAAACTTCTCACTAGTTCATCTCATAAGGGTTCAATCAAAGGCAAGCAGAGACATGATTCCATAAATAAAAATACATTTTATTCATACAAAAGGAAATATAGTGAAACAATGCCCCGCGACACACACACAAATCGGGTTCGTCCGCGGGAGCGGAGCTAACATGGCTAATGTCGCTAGCTGCTATGTTCCAGTCCTGCTACTCTGCTCGTCTCGCTTCTCCGCCGTATGGAGTTCTATTGTGTAGCCCCGGTTACACACAACTCACACAGAACGAGACGGCCCGGCCCGAGTGAAAGCTGTAGTCAGTCTGTGTTTCAACGGTTCTTCTCCCTAAAAGGCTGCGATCGCTAACAGCAGAGCAGCTGGGAGCAGAGTGGGCAGCACAGCCGCCTTTGATGCACTGTGAAGAGGACCGAGGGCCGGGAAAGACTCTGTGATTTAGAGGTCTACTCCCGACACCCAGTAACATCCACAGATCGCTGTGCGCTTTTCTATAACAGCACCTTTAGCTCTGTGAAACACTGTAATCCATCAGAAAGGTTTTCAGGTCCATGATCGCTTCGCAAATAACTCCAGTATTATGAGAAAAACAACAGGTAGACAGAGTTGAACACAATACAATACTGCCACCTACCGCATATAGATTTCTTCTTAATTTTGAGGCTTTCCAGAATGCGCAGGCAGCGTCAGTTGACGTCACATCCGTAGGACAGCGCGGGAAATTTGGTCCCGAATTGCAGAACATTTTACAGCTCACAGCCTGTTCAAGATAATGGAATGATACATGGGTGGCCTCATTCTTTTTGGTTTAAAATGCTTCATCACTCAAAACTGAACATGCATGATTATTTTTATTTAATCTTGACTCACGTCCCTTTAAGAAAACCAAAAAATTTAACCAAAAAAAAAAGTATTCATTGAGATTAAGAATCTCTTTTCCAAGGGAGACCTGAGCAGCCTCATTTTGTAAAAGTATGGCAAACAAGTAACACACACCAACCTATTATCATTAACATATGCTTTTGGTGTCACTCATATCAGCCGTTAGGGGGGGAAGAGCCTCAGTTTCCTGCTCTAACTATCCTGCTCTACCTGAGGAGGAACATCTGACAACAGATAATCTCCCAAATGTTAACTAAGCTGTTAAATAAGTTCAGTTTTAGTGTTCTAGTCATGTGCTCTGTGCTGTCACCTGGACGGACAAGTGATGGGGATGTCTGCCAGAGACATGTGTCTGGGCCTTGTGTTGATGAGCTGCTAGAAGCTGACAGATTTGCCAGACAGATCCGTCTGTTGATTCCTTCTCAACTCTCAAATCGTGGCTAAATGTCCCTAAAGCTTTGAGACATGATTCTCTGTAAAACAACCACCAGGAGAGGCTCTGTATCATTTAACCTTTGAAATAGAAAATGATGTGACACTGATGGGAAAAAGATGTGTTGAATAGTATTTATATCCCTGCTAACAAAGGATGACAGAATTCTTGTTTCCAAATTTTGAGCAAAAAAACCATCATGAATCCATGACTCGGGTTGTTTTCCTGCTAGGAGATCTGTAGTCATGTGAAAGCATTAGTACTGGTATTTAATGCTGTTATTTTAGCAAACGCCTCACTTTTAAAAACACACTTCAGGGATTGTTTTAACCCTGAAGGAAGTGAGTTTTTTCATGTTGCTGTGTCTGTACTGTAATTCTGACATGTTTTGCAGTTATTGTTATAAAAATCTCTATAATATTCCAAACATGTCTTTGCAAACTCTTTGTTTCATTGATGCGTATTTAATGTCAGCAAACAAGCTGACACTTTTTGAACAGTTTGATGCCAGAATACCTGGAAATTACAGATTCTCATGCTGATGCAAAACCTGAAAGACTGTTTCCAGGTGTTGCCTCAATGATGGGACTCACACTTACTTTCAGCTTAATTCTCTCATAAATGGCGGCGTGGTGACGTGGTTAGGCACAAAGCTAACGCTGCCAAGTCTGAAGGTCGCAAAGCTTTGATCTCTCAGTCTGGTGAAGCGCTCTATTATCTTTTAACTTTGTTTTCAACTCCAGTTAGAGTCTCAGCCAAGGAAAGAGTGGGAACTGTCAGTGATACTCAGTGAAGATATAATGCTATTTAAATGCTAATGTGTTAAGAGGAGCAAAACGACCTTTACTCACATTCTGCATGTGAACGGAGCAGCAGAACAAAACAGGGGCTTCTAATAAATGAGCCTCTTCCTCTGACTCTGCTTGGCATCTGTGCACACCTCGTGTCAGCTAAAAGCTGCGTTCATCACAGTTTAGCCTCAGGGACTTTCAAAATGTTATGGAGCTGTATCGGTTCAGGTGTTAAGACACAAGATGATTGGATGACTGCAGAATGCATGCATGGAACATTGAATATGTCCATTTTTTCATCCTAGGGCGGGGATCTGCAACCTAAACCACTGAAAGAGCCAGTTGTTCCACCTGTATAGTGTGTATTGACCCTTTGCACCTACGTCACCTGATCACGTGGGTTCACCATAGTGGTTGGCGATGGTGAATTATGGGAGTATTAAACAAAGAGCAAAAGTGGTGACTGAGGTTGTTTTTTTTTACCAGTTTAGCCTGTCTCCTACTAGTTCAAAACCAGTTCACGTGTGGGAAGGTTTAGCTCACCTAGGTGGGGCTCATAGAGAGCGATATTTACAAACGTTAAGTGTTAGGTAGCTTCCAAACGTTAGCTTACGTTCTCCCTGCTGCTGTTCACTGATGTAAACAAGTTGTTGACTTTGCCAGAATTCACCCCGCTGGATTTATAACATTATGTGATGAACAGCGTTCACTTTACAGTGGAACTGATTTTAAAAACAACTAAAATAGTCTGGATCCCTACCAGTTTAGTGGCTGGCAGGGTCAACTGGTTCAGATGCTACTCTCACACTGGTCAAGACGAGATATCTCATAACGGTGAAGCTCATCATGTTAAATAAATAATGTGATTTTCACACATGTAATCCTACATTGGAACAATATTATTATAATCAATAACTAACTTAGAATTCACTATAGTGGACAGTAATGCATGTCCTCCATGGTGAAATAAAGGATTATCAATACTAAATAAGTAATATAAACACATCACATTTATCATTCAGGTCTATCACAGTCCGCCCGTCTTCCTCCAGAAATATATGAACATTAATCTTACCTGTAAAATGTGTTAACTGCTAATCCAAAACGCTCTGAGTGATGCTAGTCCGTACCGCTGCAGCTCATCTCCGTTTTCGGTCTCCATCAAAGTTTTTTTTAAATGACAAGTTGAGTTTACACCCGTGTTTGTTAGTGCAGCCAACCGCGCAGCAAACTACTACCAATTTACTGTGAACCCAACTAAATAAAAGTGATAAAAGGCTACAAACTGGTTTGTTTTGACTAGCTTCCCTGGAGATTCTACATATTTAAACAGACTTCTTCCAACCACAGTGGCTGAGGGGGTCGTACCGTGAGCGACGTGACATCACGTGCAAAGGGTCAATAGTTGTATATAGGAGTTAAGATAGAACAATTTATAAATATATCTGTATCTTATCTATCATTATAAAAATGTATGTCTATATGAAGGTCATAAGAAAATACAGAACTCTTCATTTCAGTTCTTCACATACACGTATATATAGAAAATAAGCAAAACAAACCATAAGTTGCATGTTATTGACTTAAAAGTGAGCATAACAATGCAGTTTCTTGGTTATTTATTATGACACAAATTATCTAAAAAAATTCATTTTGTCTTAGATATGTTGACTCCCACTCCCATCCCCAAGCAAAATTTAACTGAAAAGACCTTAGTGTTCAAATTTGGTTGAAAAGCAAAACATGAAAAGATATCTTGTCTATAAAGTCGAAAAGCCAAATGTCTTTGTTTGGACTAAATTCAGACCACATCAGGTCAATTAAAGCCCAACGTTCACTGACTTCTTTTTGGCTAAAAATTGAACATACTAAACTGGTTAAGCAGAGCCTAGTTTTCTACATCATTATCTGAAATGACCTTAAGAAGAACATCTCAGGATGTCAGGTGTTTGGAGAGATGTCAGAAAGTAGTAAAGGTTATTTATATAGCACCTTTCACAGAAGGAATCACAAAGTCTCGCCTCCAGGGTCCGAAATTAACACTCGCCACTCGCCAAATGCGACCAAATTGCTCCACTTGGCGAGTAAAATTTGGAGCGTCATTCGCCACTTGGCGAGTACATTATTGCACCAAACTAGTTCTGTTTATCAGTTCCCTTCGATGGATTTCGCTCCTCTCCTGCCTGCATGAGACGTACGCGAAACGTGAGAGTCGCACCCGGCATTTCTGCCTATTCATTCACTGTTTATCAAGGCAGCAGCAGTTAGCTTCATGTTAAAACTAGCGGCGAAATGTGGCGGTTTTGAACTGGAATCAGCCAGTCTTCAAAAAGAAAACTAATCGAACTGGTAGAAAAAACCACCAGAACCAGTGGCAACAAGAAGATTTAATGAAAAGTGGCGAACTGGAGGTGGCGGTGGAGATGTTGTTGACGCTGGCTACAGGGAACAACAGGTGTTGTGCGAAAGTCTGTTCCCCTGAATTTTTCTGTTCCCCCATGTCAAACTACGAGCTTCACAGCACTTCTAAAAGATTTCTACAACACGTATTCATGTCAAAGTTGATACTTTATTTAGTTCCTAGTAAATAAATGAATAAAAGTTAACTTATTTATTTATTTTTGTTTTAATCACTGACAGAATCATCCGCTCCCCTACATAATATTTCAGGGGAACAAATTTCCGCACAACACCGGAATCTTGCGGAAATGAGCTGCACCGTTTGCCACCAGTACTCTAGAAAGAACTATAACTCATTTGACATTGGAAATAAGACGATGAAGCTACAGGGACTTTGACCCAAATGAGTTTGTAATGCTGTGGCACAAAGACTGTCAGCAGCAGGAGGCCAGACTTCATGGACAGCGAAAACAAGGAGTCTGACTAGATTTCAATAAAAGAGTTCATTAAAAATATTTCTAAAAAAATAAAAATCTGAAATGGCTAAAAAGTAGTTTTTCTTATTAATGATTGTTTAATTAAGTTGTCATTCCTTTCTGTTTGGATCTAACATAATATCATATTATAGAATAACGTGCTTTGGGTAGATCTAAATCATTTAGAATTTTGGCCGGTAAAAAATATGTTTGGCCGGGAGATTTTATCATCTACCAGCCAACTTGGCCGGTGAGTCAAAATTTTAATTTCGGACCCTGCTCGCCTCGCTTTCTTCAACTTATCTGGGTTTTAGGTCACGTTAGCAGCATCCCAAGTAGGGTGATCCAATCCTCAGACATGAAAAAAATCACAAAGTGCTTCACAAAAGCATCCATCTATCTTCTATACCTGCTTCATCCTCCACAGGGGGGCGCAGGGGAGCTGGCGCCTATCTCCAGCAGTCATTTTTTGGTCTGTGGGAGGAAGCCGGAGTACCCAGAGAAAACCCACGCATGCATGGGGAGAACACGCAAACTCCACGCAGAGAGGCCGCAGAGCCGGGAAGTGAACCCACAACCTCCTTGCTGCGAGGCAATGGTGCTAACCAACTGTGCCACCATGCAGCCCCGCTTCACAAAAACATCAAAATTAAAATATGATAAAAAGACAAAAACAAATGAATGAAGGAACTAGAAAGCTGCATAAAGAAAGAAGAGTATGTTAACAGTAAAAATTGCATTCAATTTGACCAAATTCTTATACTAAAATGATTTAAAATAATGTAAATGAATTATTTTTCCTTTTGAAAATTTGAGTTATACCAGCAACCCAGCATATATGTGCTATTAGCAGCAAAAATCCAAACTGGAAAACCACTAAAATGACTCTTTCCTAATGTCAGACTCACGAGGGTCCTCCTCAGAGGGGCTGAAAGGCTGCAGGTTACATCTAGACCCCTCTTCTAGGGAAGTAGTAGTTTTTTTTGTAAAACTTGGTGAATTGCATTAGTACTGTATATAACCCAAAGACACCAAGCTGTTTTATCTTACCCTAACAAAAAACAAAACAAAAAAGTTCTATTTTATTTACTTCTACAGTCACTCAGTGCTTTCATCACCCTATAAATATGATGTAAAGAAAAAGTGATAGGCTGCCTTGCACAGCTGTGTTGCTGCATCTTCTGCTAACACTGAATTGCCATTAGATTTCAAAATACTCCCATCTGTCCAAGAAGTCCGTCTCGCCGTTTGGCACCGTTACCAGGAAAACGTGATGACAGGTGCTGGTTTCAGGACAAAAACAAGAATCCCTCGCCGTGCCCACAGATGTCACTCTGTGTCGCCGAGCACCTGCCAGGACCATCCACGCTCAACAAGGAAGCTGCTTCCTCTCAATATGCTGCATGAAAATATGAAACAGCAATTTTTTTCCCTTACAATAATGTTAAATCTGTAGCAGCTGTGGGAGAAGTGAAAGCAGAAATAGAGGATGAGGGAGGATGAGTCTGTCAGCTGTCGTATAATCCCGAGGAGTGCAACGATTCTGTAGGTAGATAATTTATTCAGCGCAGCTCTCTGAGTGTCTCAGAGGACAACCAGCCGTCAAAGAAAAGCCTTGGAGTAAGACGGCGAACTTAACATCATACAGGGATGTAGCATCATATAAATCAATAATGCACTATCATCCTTCTGCCAACTGAGTCAGAACAAGCTACTTCACATGATTTGGCCTGTTGAGATATTACTAATACTTGGAGAGGTGTTTTGAGTTTAGTTAGTTGCCTTCTTAGAAAACCTCTTGAAGGAGCATCACCCTTTTTTCCCCTGTCTTGCACGCTTAGAGGACTCTGAATTAATTTTACATCAGGCTGCCAAGGAGGCATCTTCATATAAGGCGGGTAAACACTAGAATTTGTTTTCATCTCAACAGATGGAGGACGACAGCAGCAGAAGTGCACGATTGCACCGCAGGGGTTGAGATCTTAGACCGCATTAAAAATAAGTTTGAAAGTTTGCATAATTTGAGAGATGAAAAGGAAGCTCTTAACCACAATCGCGTTTTAAACAGAGGTTTCATGCGAGATGCTTTCAGACATGCTGATAAAACGATCTGGAAGAAGATCCGGATTTTTTTTTTTTTGAAGCATTGAGAAAACAAAGATGAATGCATGTTTAACTTTCATGTCTCTACTCTAATATTTACTGTCACTTTGCCATTTTCAAAACAAAGAGACAACAGTGGATCCATGTTCTGGTTATGGTGACCTCGGTCTGTGCCAGTCATCCAGCTGCAGCAAGCAGCGACTTCTGACAAAAGATCAGGGTCAGACTGATCTCACTGAAGCGGCTGAAATATCCACAACCTTTCAATGTCATATGGTGGCGCCAATGCAGTAAAATTGCTTGCAAACTCAGTGGGAAGTTAATGAGGAGCTTTGTTGTTCTGGACACAGCAATGAGTTCAAGATGATCCATGATTATGGTCAACAAAGTTCAGGTTCAGAGACAGAAGATTGTGGCTTGGGTTAAATATAGGAATTTGACATTTTGCAGAAGGTTTGTGTCTCAAAAAGCTCCAGCATTTGAGCATGTTGCCTAAGTCTTTGATGTTTGAACATTTTAATCTTGGTTCTTCTCAAACTGGCCACAACTAATTGTTTAAATTGAAGAAAAAATGCTATTTTAGGCTCCCAACTTTATCAGAAGAGGTCGAATTGTATTCTAAAACCCACAAAATGTTGCTGATCTCAAATCTAAATGTGTTGTTTAATCCTTCTTTATAATTCTCAGTAGTTGATACAATAAGCTGCTATTTGGCTTTAAGTTTGAGAAGCATCCAATCACTAATGTCATCCATGTGAAATAATTAAAACATAATTTAGTACAAATGACACATTAAGCTCTAAGGACCTTGTCCTCTGTTGGTATTCCAGTCACTAACTCTGACAATTGCTCATTTAGGTGTTGGACTAATCATGATTGAGGTTGCCATAGATGATCTATTAAACAGTAATTACAATGTCCGAGGATCATAATTAGGTTTATGAACATTTCTGTAAGATTGTCAATACTAAAAGTGCCACAGTTTAGTTCAAAACTGCTCTCCTACTTCCTCTCCCCTCCCACTGTGGCTCATAAAAACTCTCCTTCAGTTTATGAGGTTACAGCCCGAGTGCTCGTCTTTATGAGGCACATCTTTAAAAAGCAAGTGAGCTTAGCTTCGTTTTTCTGTTTCTTTCCTGTTTTGCAAAACAGAAGTTTCAAATGAGTTCTCTCACCAAAATATTCACCTTTGGGTGGACAATGCAGTTATAGGAAATCATAATAAAAGAAAAACATCCATATTTTAAAAAAATACACGTTGCTACACACTTTAATGAATGTTTTATGGTCAAATGAATGAACTTGGTAAACATTAATTAGCTACTGGGGTCGGGAGCTTGTAAAATAAATATTTCACTGGTGTGAAATTTTTTTCACTCATTAAGTATGAGTCATCCATCCATCCATCCATTTTCTGTAGCCGCTTATTCCTCCACAGAGGGTCGCGGGGCAGCTGGTGCCTATCTCCAGCGGTCAAGGGGCGAGAGGGGGGGGACACCCTGGACGGGTCGCCAGTCCATCGCAGAGTATGAGTCATATTGAAGCTAAAACCAGAGTTTTTCCTATAATTTTGCTAAATGCATTGGATTAGAGAGCAGAGTGTTTGCCCTTGATTTCCAATCACAAAGAATTGTGTTTTAATTGAAAACTACACGACCAACAGAGAGAGTGAGGGACGTTGAATTTGGCGATCACCTCTCAAGGACTCCTCCTGGCTGTGCGCCTCGCTGCTCAGGGCTTTGACGGATGACACCGGCACCGCAGAGTGATAGGCTATTATTTCACTTTGCATTGGATAAATGGCAACCCGGGCTTCTACCTGTCGCCCGCCCTTCCCTTGTATACATTCTTGACTTTTTTCCCCTTCCCTCGAAAAATATGCCACAGACATGATTTGAAAAAGAAAAAGTATCTGTGCTGAGATTTTGTACCTGCAATCTGTGGAGTTTATGGCCACAGTTTCAGGCTTGTGTGAAGTGTCTGAGAGTGGTGGATAAATGTGAGATGGTTCAAGGCTTTTTCTCACTCTCATCATTTGAAATGGCTTTCTTTTTTTTTGTGGGAAGATGCTTTTTTGTAATTTCCTCTGTATGTGTGTGTTTCTTTCACAGACCAGCAGTATTCATGGACTCCCTCGCGGTACTTCGATGAGGACAATTACTCCCCTCCACCCAGGAACATGAAGGGACTCTCTGGCGGCCGCCCAGTCCAGCTCCAGCTCACGTCGCCCACCTCAGCTCACACCTGTGGCCTGGCTGAATGTGACCGTTCCCTGGACCACCATCTCCACCATGGTGACCCACGGTCGCCCACCTACCTCCTCAGCCCCACTGAGAGCTGTGCCCTTGAGAGTCACCACCGCTGTTCTCCACGGAGCTCCATTCACTCCGAGTGCATGATGATGCCGGTGTCCTTATCAGCCACCGATCACTCCATATCTAGTAGCACTTTTCCTCGCATGCATTATGGCAGCGCTTCAAGAGACAGTGGTGGGAACACTTCCGGTGGCAGAGATTCTCGAGACGATGGTGGCTCGTCCTCACATGGTGGCAGCAGCAAAATGAACCGAATTCCGGCTAATCTCTTGGATCAGTTCGAGAAACAGATGCCTCTTCATCGAGACGGCTTCCACACGTTGCAGTACCAACGCACCTCCACCACAACTACAACCACAGAGCAGCGCAATGAGAGCCCCGGGCGAATACGCCACTTAGTTCACTCCGTACAGAAACTCTTCACAAAATCGCACTCCCTGGAAGGATCTTCCAAGATGAACGGTACCAAAAGCGACTCACACAGGGACAGCTCACACCACCACCATCACCACCACCCAGGCCACCACAAACACAGCAAACGCAGCAAGAGCAAAGACCGCAAATCTGAGAGCAGTGGAAAGCAGCGCTCGGGAGGATGGTGGAGCTCGGATGACAATCTCGATAGCGACAGCACGTACAGAACACCGAGCATCATGTCGCGGCATCCTGTGGACCACATCAGCCACTGTTACCCTGACTCGATGCACAGCCACCTGGCTGGGGATCTCTCACTTAAAACCTCCAAGAGTAACAACGATGTCAAGTGCTCGGCCTGTGAGAGCATCAGCATGGCACCGGAGGGCAAATTCATGAAAAGGAGCTCCTGGTCAACTCTAACGGTCAGCCAAGCCAAGGAGGCCTACAGAAAGTCTTCACTCAACCTGGAGAAACCTATGACGCCCACTGACCTCAAATCCAACCTGAGGCCATGTCACTATCTACAGGTAAGTGTGGCCTTTTTACCAGATGTCTAGTTGCCTTAAAACCTTTCTATACATCATTTTTGTTTGAGATGTTTTATTTTAGTTTGGTTGATGTGTTGGATGTTTGACTTTGACTTGACTTGATTTTGACAGTCAGCTGATAAAATAGCAGATGATTTATCTCTCTGGCACTCCAGTCCATAAGGTTTTTTTTTAAACGAGGAATAAAAGTTTGCTGAGAAAAGCACAGACGACTCTGAGATCAATCAACAGACGAGGAAGAGTAGCAGCTAATCTCGACTGGATTGTGATTGATCCAAAACACTGTATTTTGTTTGACACAGCCATGGATGTTACAATGTGAACTTGTCCTATGGCTCAGCATGTGGCTGCCAGTAGAAATAACAATCACAGCAGGACAAATCAATTAACTCTGTAAATGATCCCCGCCAGAGGGGAGGAGTTGGCAGAATGAGAATGAAATACCAGAGATCAATGTTGATTTTTACCTTTTTGTTCACTGTGTTTTTACATGGGTATTGCTTTATTAAAAAGTTTAGTGTTTACCTCAGATCCTATATTGCTGCCTCATGGAGCTGCAGGAAATCAATGCAGAATGAGTCAGCACTTTTAGCTGAAGCGCTTCATGGATTTTATACATCCTGATGAGAATATGAAATGAGAAACACAATTTTTTTTTAATCAAGGAAAAATACATCCTGCAACAAAAGATGCAAATGCTTAACATGGTAAATGTTTGAAAGCATCATGTAAGGACTGCCTGCAGCAAAAACACAGTAGACATATTACTTTAATGAGAAAGGATGTCCCTGTACTAAAGTAGAGAGAGGGGTTTATGCAGTGTGTGTGTGTGTGTGTGTGTGTGTGCGTGCGTGCGTGCGTGCGTGCGTGCGTGCGTGCGCGCGTGCGTGTGTGCGTGTGTATATGTTTGAGTTTGGGAAAGGAAGTTTAAAAAAAGACTGAAACAAACATAGCTTTATTATGATTATTTATTACTAACCTCACAATGGCAGCCACAGATAATTGACCTTAGCCAACACAGAAATGCCATTAAACATTCAGGTCAACCCTTTTTGACTGTTAGTAAAATTTCTCTCACAAAGTAATCACTGGGTAGACATCTACAATTAATTGACTTCTGGGGTCAGCCTGATTCAAGATGGCCACCACAGCCAACACAAAAATTGACTCTAAACTTAACAGATATTGAGGTAAAGTTCTGTGTGAGCATTGATGAGAGGCATTCACAACATTTATGTCATACTGGGCAGCAGTAGGTAGAGTGTTCGCCTCACAACCGGAGGGTTGACGGCCCGAACGCTGCTTCCAGCCGGGTCACTTTGTTGTTGTGTCCTTGGGCGAGACACTTCACCTACATTGCCTGCTGGTGGTGGTCAGGAGGGTCTGGGAGCACCTGTATATGGTTGCTTCCCTTCTGTGACTACAATGTAGCTTACTGCCATCAGCATGTGAATGACCGATTTGATGTAAAGCGCTTTGTAGTCCACAGTGTCGCAAAAGTAACTAATTACTGTAATGCATTGCTTTTTGCTGTAACGTGGTAATGTAAGGCATTACAGAAAAAAAAACTGATAATATTTTACTTGGTACAGATGTCAGTAACACTCATTGCAGTGCATGTTTAACTCCGAAATGAAGTGGTGGGTTTTCAGAGGAGAAACATCACTCAGAGCCAAAGGTTTCACTTCCTGTAGTCAGACAGAGCGCAGATGAGTGAACAGCAGCCAGTCCAGTTCTGTTCAGTCCGAAATTCATGCGTGGTTCAGAACCTGGTCTAGAGGATGAGCACGCAGCCCGAGTCGCACAGTGCACAGAGATATATGTGTACAGATTTAAATATACTGTATATATGATATGATGGATTAATATACGGATGATGGATGGATGGATGGATGGATGATGGATGGATGGATGGATGGATGGATGGATGGATGGATGGATGGATGGATGGATGGATGGATGGATGGATGGATTGATTGATTGATTGATTGATTGATTGATTGATTGATTGATATCCAGATAGTTGGCCATCTATAGCTACATGTACTGTATCACCTGGATGTGGAATGAGCTAACTGAGTGTCCTGAGCTACATTTAGATGATCAAATCCATATTTGCATTTATTTTGGTGAGAGTAACTTAAAAGTAATGCAATAGTGTAAAGCCTTACATTTGAAATACAGTGATATTGTAATGTAACAAATTACTTTAAAATCACAGTAACAAGTAATAAATAATGCATTACAGTTTTGACGTAACTTGTCCAACACTGGTAGCTCATAACTACAAAGTGCTTTTCAAATGCAGGACATTTACGTTTACATACATGTGAAATGTTGAAGATTTGATCAAACTTCTCTGTAGGCCCACATGAAAGGATCTCAGATTGAAAGGCTATGGGGGATCTGCATTCCTTGAAGGAAGTGATGATGATTTTGGAGTAGGCAGACCCTGAGCTCATCCACTCTAATTGGCTCAGTAAGGGAAGTCATATCTCGAGAAGAGAGTTTTAGTGTTCCCATTCCTGTCTTCCCTCCTTCCTTCTTTTTGGTTATTCAGCTGAAGTAGTGTCCAAGTTGCAGCACTATAAACATTTCTAAAAATAACCTCCGTTCCTGCTCCTTGCCGCAGGGCTATATTTAGCTCGGTGTTATCAATCCAATCCGCAAAGGGTGGGACACATTTTCCCTCCCCAGACGAGAATCAATGCCCTCTCAGGGACCTTTCAAAGTAGATGTATTAAAGCAGAGCTCAGCTAGAGATGCTGAAGTTCGTGCATCTGTGATACTTAGTTCAAGAAGCAAAAAGGGCCAGAAATGAAACAAATGAGATGTCTGTTTTTGTTCCTTTTGGACACTTTTATTTCCACCACCAGCAGCAGTCAGACAGAGAGATGGTCCAATATTCAGGAGTGACTGTGTGCATAACTGAGGGGTCACATTGAGGAGTTCCTGATGCTGTTATACTGGGATTACCCACAAGTGTCTAACTATATTAACATAAAGTGAGTTCATAAAGTGTGTGTGCAGACTGTCCGTCCATGTGTGAATGAGGAAGTGTGTGAAGAAGTGTTATTTCTTTTTATTGCACACCAGATGGTTTGATGATGTGTTAGTCACCTTGTTTGTGTCCTTGGCTGATGACAGACACAATGAAAAACTTCAAGTGTTGGGAAAGTATGAGATTGCAGGGAGAGAATGGGTGAGTCTATCTGGGTTTTGTGTGGGTGCGTGTGTGTGTGCGTGTGTGTGTGTTTGGGACTGGACGTGTCTAGGTAATAACTTATTTCGCCCTGGAATGACAAACATTGGTGACTGCTTGATGTCATGTCTGAAATAAGCCCACCATGAAAACTATTCCCATTAAAATTAGCATAATGATTTATTTCTTCATGTGTTTCTCCATTTGTTTCCTATTATTGAGAAAATGTGATATGATGACACTTTTTAAGCCCATAGTACTGATGTGAGGGCCTTGTTTTAGGAGCTATAATCTTCCATCTTCCATGAGCCTAGAACACAAAAAAAAAAAAAATTGGTGTTTTTAGGGCATCTTTCAACACTGATTGTCAGTTGCTTCATCAAGCTTAAGTGTGTCCTCACTCTGCAAACAGTAGAGTAGTACAAAGGGAGGATTGGTTTTTGATAGTTTTGCTGAGATAGGGCATTGCGGCAAGATTTTACAAGCCAATTAACTGCCATGTAGGCTTGCCAAAGGTAAAACTTTAGAAGTGAGGCTGCTGTTTGAACTACAAAAGGAAAATGCTAAATAATGGAAAGCAAATGAATATTGTGATACACGTATTGAGGGGTTCCCTAAAACTTCTTTAAAGGGATTCCTAGTTCAGGTAATGAACTCACTCAGTGAGATTTTGTTTGAAGAAGTTTAGAGTACATATACTTATTTACAAGTTTTCTAAAATAGTTGTAGTGTCCATGCTTTAATGATTGTAAAACAGGTTTGACGTGTTCATGATTTAGTGAGTTTTCAGTGTCTTTCTCCTGAAAAGTCATGTTTGCTCTGATTGATTTGCTGAATTGTCAGAAAAAAGTGCAAACAGCGTTTCGTTTTTATCTTTGATTTGCATCAATTAGATGGAAATAAAATATTTTAGATGTTACTATGATCAAGTCTGTCAGTTTTTCTGTCCATCTATCCACTTTGTCCCACTTATCCAAGGTTGTGCTGCAGATGTAACAGGTTAAGTATGGAAGCTCAAACACTCCCTCCCCCTAGTGACACCCTTCAGCTCTTTCTAGGGAATAGGGTGCTCCCAGGCCAGAGAGGATATATGATTCTTTCATTGAGTTCTGGGTCTGTTCTGGGGTTAATTCCCACTGGAATGTGCCCAGATAACCTCCAGAGGAAAGCAACCAGGAGGCATCCTAATCAGATGCCCAAATCGCTTCAACTGAATCCTTTTGATGTGGAGAAGCAGCGGCTCCCCTCCAGGTTCCCGACCTTATCTCTAAGGCTGATCCCAGCCATCCTAAGCAGGTGGCTTATTTCAGTCACATGTATCCAGGATCTTGTTCTTTTTTTTTTTTTACCCTAACCAACTCTCACGACCATAGCTGAGGGTTGGAATGTAAAGAAACCAGTAAATTTAAAGCTTTGCATTTCAGCTCAGCTTCTTTTTCACCAATCCAGACCAAAACAGTGACCTCATTACTGCAGAAGAAGCCCAAGTACTTTGGTCCAATCACCACATAGGGAAACAAAGTATCTTAAATTCCCCACTTGAAGCAGAGACTCATTCAATGTTTTTCTAGTGGAAAGAGTCCCAGAAAAAAGTATTAGACTTTAACATTTCATACACTGTAGAAGCAGTACGGAATGGGGTAGATTTTTACATTTGTCAATCAGCAGATCTTTTGCCTAAAGGGTTTGAAAAAGACTTGAGAAAAGACAAAACTCTAAACAAAATCAATAAAAAAAAAACCATTTAATACATTTTATATGATTCCAGAGACAACAATGTGACGTGGTTATCATCACTATGCCATCAAGCACATGCTCCACTTTTTCTTCATCATCTTCAACCTCAAGTTTTTATGCATTTTTAATAAGGATCGTTGGATTATAACCATGTATATGTCAGTTGTTAACCACACACTTATACAAAGCCTTTTTCCTGTAAGCGACTCCTCAGCCAACAATAAAGATAGAATCCTGATCCTGGAGCAGTTTAGGAGCCACATTTGCCATTTTAGCAGGATTTTCCTGCAAAAGAACTCTGTGCCACAGTGTATTGTAACTGATATGGATCATTCATAACTAAATTAGAAATTGCGACAACAAGGAATTAAATGCAGGATGAAAAGACTAATGTGTGTAGATAAAAACCATTAGTGGTGAAAGAAATCCATGGGTAGTTTCAGGTTGTGATGCAGAGGTCTTCAGGGTGCACGAGAGGATGAGGGCTGATGTCAGCTAAAGGAAGCTGCAGGGCTAAGCACCTGTGCCAGCTTTCATTATGATGAGCTGACGACCCGCCATTGTCAGCAAATTGACTCCAGCACTCGACAAGGATGGACAACAGCAAGGATGTAACAAGATTCAATGAAAAATACAAGCATACATGCATTTGTAGGGGGAAAAAGAGGATTTCAGAGGGAAAACTGTGTTTGATAAAAACAGGAATCAATGAGCTAACACTGTAACCATAACTAAAGTGATGACTTGATTTGTAGGATTTGGAAGTATTTAAATACCTGACAGCTAATGTGTGAGAATTCAGTGAGGATTTAATAAATGTTATTATCAGGAGGTGTGTGTCAGCCTCTCTGCAGATGTCCTCCAGATGTCCTGGCTTGTAACAGCATACGGCACACACAAAATATTCCTGAGTTTGTCAGTCTGCTAGAAACAAATCCAAAAAAGGCTTTTAAATAAAGGCAACTGGACTTATTTGGTTCTTTGAAGATGTTTCGCTGCTCATCCGAGTAGCTTTGTCAATTCTGTCTGAAGTAAAGGAGAGAGAGGCTTATAAACTGTGCTTATCTTCCTCTGTCTATGACACACCTCCTTCCTGCCCCCTTGAGGAGGTGTTTGCTCCACGGTATTCAACTGGAGTCCTGGTGAGGTGTTTTGATTACAAAAGCTACTCGGACTCCACACCGGCTCCAGTGTGGCTGTGGTGCGGTTGAGCAAAGTCAACTTTCCACAACAAGTCTGTTTTTTCCAGATGCCACATGTGGATCGTCATCAAGTTAAAGACTTTATGTGTGCCAGACAGGAAGTGAGATGCTAGCGGGCAAGGTGCATCCAGTATTTTTCAAAATAAAACCTTTACTTACATTGCTAAAGTTAACACGACTTGGATATTTAGAGGACAAAGAAACAACATAAAACTTAATTAAGCATAAAAATTTAATTATATAAAAACGAAGTGTGCTTACCCATCGTGGAACAAGCCAGGTGAATAAATAATCCTCAACAAAAGAAGACTAGTGTAGTTTTGTTTAGCAGCTGCTGTTTATACACATACTCGTGATCGCGTGAACTCGCATGAACCACCAAAATTTGGTGCTCCCACGGAGGCAGAGTACCGTTCTACAACAAAACAGCAGCCAGTGGGGGGTACCCTTCTTGCAGTTCTGCACCGCATCCGGTTTGAAGTCCGCATTACATTTGTAAGATTACAGTCAGATTCTCCACTCTAAAAGGAAAGGCATGCATATGATGATGAAACTATAACATTAGTTACTATAGTAAATTCATACATTTATAAGGAAATACGTCAAAACTTCCAGGAAAAAACTGGGATTATTACTGAGAATATACATTGAAAAAATGCAAAGTTTCCATGAGAGGCGTGTTATACATTTACATTTATTTTATTTTATTTTTTACAAATAGACACATTAAGATCTCACAGTATTTTCTATAAATTAACAACATTCTTTTTGCAAATTTACAACTTTATCTCATAGTATTGCCTTTTTTCATCGCAAACTGCCACGAGCCCAGCCCCCAGCTTCCAGCCATCTGCGTTTTGGTTTTTGCCCCTGTGTATTGATGTTTAGGTTTTAGTTTCTAGTTACGTGATCCTTGTCCTGTCTAGTTGTGTCTGGTTATTAGTTTGATCTGAGGTTAGGATTTTCCTCTGTGCCTGCTGGGTCACTGCGCCTGTGTGTTTCTGGTCTCCCTCGTTGAGTCTCACAGGTGTTCCTCGTGTTTCTGATTACACCACCTGCTCCTTGTGTGTGCAGTCCTTGTTTCTTGTCACTTCTTTGTCGGTTCGTCAGTTTTGTTGAGTCCTGGTTAGTTTCCCCTGTTTAGCTCCCCAGTTTTTGCTCCCTTTTTTGGATTTTGGACTTAGTTTTATAATGAATCCCTTTAAGTTTTATCACTGCCTCCTGCTCCTCCATCCTGCTTTTGGGTCCACTACACATCACCAGAGAAACCCTGACACAAACAGCTTGATGCATTTTTTCTCTCACTATTTTATCAATTTACAAAATATCAGTTTTGTGTATTTTTATGTCTTTAATTGTAGAAAATTTAACTTTTTTTTCTTCAAATGTAAGACTTTTCAGCATCAGAGAAAAGTTATTTTATGTAAAAACTTAGGAATTTCTTAAACATGTTTCAGATTTTCCCCCTTCCCTTACAATTTAATATTTGTTTTCCATCTACAATAATCCTAATATGCTGTCATGCATGTTTATACCTGTGTTTCATTGTGTTTTAATCAAACTATAACAATTTCCCCAACTCTATTAGAATCAGCAGGCTAAGAAGGCTGGACTTGTTTCTTTTTACACCATCATTCATCGTGTCTGTTTACACTTCACGGAAACATCTGAAAGCGTAAAATGTCAGTAAATATGATGAGACTCCAATCTCTAAACGCTGAATGTGTGAGTTTATGTGTGAAGGAGAAAAACAAGAGATGATGAGTTAGTGTTTGGTCTGCGTTAAGTGTTTAGACAGTAAAAAAGAAAAGACAAATTCACCTCCCCCAACACATCTGATGTGTCAGAGAAGTGAAAGTCTGGAGTCAGCTGGATTAACAGAGGCTGTTCCAACATTAGTCTCCATCCTTTCCCACTCAACCATTTCTTCATCTTTCTACACTTCTCCTGTCATCACTCCTTCTCAGTCTCTATCTATCTAAGACTATGTCTTTACTTAATAGCAGTGACTTATTTCTCCTACAGAGCTGCAGAGTTAATCAATTAAATGTACTGCAGGATCTTTGCACCACAGCAGGCATCATCTCTATTGGCCTCAGATCTAAGCATTTAAATGTAAACAAATATATTGTTATTGTTTATCAGAGATGTGAAACATTTGAGGTTCACAGTCATTTGCCCTAAAGTTTGTCGAAAAAGAACATTATAAAGAAAATTCAGATAATGGGTTGAATCCAAGTAATTAAAATACATAAAAGTTCTCTTATGCTGTGGAAATGCAACTTTATGATTTTTCACACAGACAATGTGAATTTTGACACATCTCCCACAAACCTCGACTCATGTTCAATGAGGATTTTACTGAATAGAAGAGAAAGGTTTTAATGTTTGTTTTGGAGTTAAAGAGTCAAAAACACTTCCTACATTTATAATTGCAAACGTTTATCACCTTTTAATCTGATTTTTACATCAAGTTGTGTCAATTATTTAAAATAAAAAAAAATTGCTGTTATTTTTCCCAGTAATTTTGATGGGTTTTCTTTCCAATCTTGACATATCTATAGTCTACAGTAGCTTAAAATGATCATTACTATGAATAAAAATAACACATTAAAGAAGTATTCATGACTTGAACTCATTTTTGCATCAAGTGCTTTTAGGAATAATTCTTAAATTTGACAAAGTTGAAGCTTCTGATGACTTTTCGTCCTGAAGTTCAACCATATGAGCAGTTTCATATTTTTTAGGTTATTTTTAGGTCTCTTTTGGGTTCAGATTCATGACTTTTAATGCGTTTTCTAAAGTTTCTGTTTCCTTTTTTGTTGAAATTGAATCCTTTATGTTGACTCTGTAAAAGTTTTTTTTTCCATATTTTCATGCATCCCTTTTTTCTTTATCCTGACAGTCCAGTACTCCCAGTGTAATGACGCTTAACGTCTCTGAGTAACTGAGGTGATTTTTGACACATTTTGCCATGCTTTTGTCTGACCACTGTACCATAAAGTTTTTTTATTGGTGAATTACTTCCCTGATTGTCCGTCTGTAGCATCCTTCTATCTTCACAAAGGACCTCTGGATCTCATTTACAGTGAAAATTGGCTTTTTGGTCACCTGTCTGACCCAAACCCTTCGTTTCCACTTTCTCAACAATCAAAAACAGAAGTTGCTTTTATTTGTCTTTTTGGCTCATGGCTTGATTTTCAGAGTGATAACGGCTGCCTCTGAATTCAGCACTTCAAAGTTAAATTGAGTATAATTTCAAAAAATGTTTGGATGCTCAAATAAAAATAGCATCACGTCACAGTGAAAATTAAGGTTATAATAATCTGAAAACTTTGCATGAACACCTTTTCCAACCCTTCCTAGAATCATCGGATGATGTGTGTTTTCACAGCAGTCAGCACAATCTAACTATTCTGCTCAGACTGACTTTGGTTTTTTCTCGGTTATCTTCATTGGGAGACACCCTGCAATCTACACAGTTTATCAGCAAAACCAAATTAAACAAATCTACCACAGCTTGCGCCTGTCCGCTGGCGTTCGCTTCATTAATTAGATGTCTAAAAATATCAAACCCCTCCAAGACTTAATTAACCCATCCACTCTGTTTGGTAGCTGGTGCATGTCTGTCGTAGCAGCGGAGATGAATGACTCTTATTAGTGTCTGTTTGTGTTTAGGTCCTAACGCATGTGAGTGCATGTTTGGAGTAAAACAGTTTGATTCATGCAGTCATGTCTGCAGAATGCCTTTTTGCCCTTGAGTGTATTTTTATCTTTGGCATTTGTGCTCTGTCTGTCTTTGCTTCTTGCATATTATCAGTGCCTTTTCGCAAAAGGATTTGATTTTTTGTTTTTCTGGTTTTGGAAATGTTTGCATGTTACCTGTTGTAGCTCTTGAACAACCTCAGTTTGGAGAAACAGTGCTGATCAGAAGAATGAGCTAACGGCTAACAGCTAGTCACAGTATCCACAGTGGGTTTATGTTGTTCTAAAATATCTCTAATCTCAAAACGTTCATAGCAGTTATTACAAACATTGCTTCATAAACCTTTCACTGCTTTTGCAGTTTTTAGATTCATTATCGTCATTTACCAATGTGTTGGGGTCATGGGAAGGTCAGCTTGAATAAATAGATGCACCTAAAACTATACTGTGGTATATAAAGTGCAGAGGACAGCTTAAGGGTCAAAGGTCATAAACCTCACAGCCTCAGGGAAAAAGTTGGTCTTCTGCCTCTTTGGGCTTTAAGGCTGCTCAGTCTTCTGCCTGAAGGAAGGAGGGTGTGTTATTTCGTGAACTGGATAGGAAGGATCCATCATTATTTCTTTGCGCTGGTTCTGCATCTGCTGGTGCTCCAGACAGGTTTCTTTCAAGTGCTGAAAGTCATTGAAGTAGGGATGCACAATAATATCGGCTACAGATAACGATCAGCCGATAATGGACAATTATGACATCATACAGATCATTTTGATAATTAAAAATTCACAGATTAAATGGACCGATAATAAAAAGCTCAAACTGCACACTCACACTGTGGTTTATCCCCTGACAATCGTCTCTTCACACGTCTCCTCCTCTCCCTCGCCCGTCCTGCGAGCACAGTCAGTGATGGGCCGGCCTCCCACACTGCACGACACCACAGAGACAGCGGGCAGCGGCGCTGTTCACTGGCTCAAAGAGGCGTCGCGCTGTCCGCTGTCTCTGCGACTTGGAAAGCCGTCACCGACCGTGGTTAACCATGTGAATGTCTAATAACCAACTTTAAACTAACTTCACTGCAGTGCTTTAACAACTGTCTGATCAACCAGGAAACTCTGCATGTCTGATCGGCTCAGGCTGCAGCCAGAGCTCGAGTTGATGTTGACCAATAGGAGAGGAGTTAACTCTGAGTCCCCGCCCACCAGCCTCCCCTTCCCTCTTTACCAATTTACTTTGCCACAAGGAGTCAGAAGGAAAAAGAAAAGAACGAAGAAATGACAAAAAAAGTAAATAAACAAACAAAGGAGAAAATAGTAGGGGAGAAAATGCAAAGAGGAAATATTGCATGAGGAAATAAACCAATGTATGATTAAAAAAACAAGTGACAGTAAATATAAAAAAAATTATAAATACATGCAAAATAAAAAATAATAAAACAAAATGTGAGTTAATTAAAACATTGTATTTTAATAAATACAGAAAATGAAAAAATGATCAAAATAAAAAGATAACTTGTTAAATAAGAAAGGAAATACAATGGAAAATCAGATAATACAGTTTAAATGACTACAAATATTAATTTGTGTCAGACATTATAATCAATTAATTTTGAAAAAGACATACTGGTATTTGCAGGTAACAATAGTGATGTAAGTTTATTGGAATAAATCAGACCTATACACTGTCAGTTTGTACTTAGAAATAATTTTCTCAGAGGTATTTTTTTAAAAGCAATTATCGGTTGTTATCGGTTATAAGAAGTAGGAAATTATCGGTTATTGGTAATAAAAAGTCATTATCATGCATCTCTAATTGAAAGTGTTAGAATTGTTTTGATAAAGTGCTGTAAGATGCTTAAACCTGTAACAATAACATTTACTTTTATGAGATATGAGGTGAAATAATGATGTTGTGCTGTTCACGTATACACAAATAATCACTGCAAGATGCTGGAACATCTTGAACATTCACCTTAAAAGTGTTTGAAAATGATTTTGACAAAGATGTAACAGATGCGTCCAGAGAAGGGAGGCGATGGCCCTTCATGAGCAGATATAAGCTCTCATTGCAGTGGCTTCTTGTCAGCCTCAGACCAGTTCCCAGATCAAACACCAGACACACTCTCCATCACACACCAGTAAAATTAAGAGCCACAGCGCTGAGACCAGCCTTTTCAGCCCCCTCATACAATGCAGCCATTGATCAGCCTTGTTAATGGTGCTGGCTGTGTTAGTGGCACATGTAAGGTCAGAGGTCATGTACAGGCCTGTGTACAGCCACATCTAAAAAATATAGAATATTGTGGAAAAAGTCCAATATTTTATGTCACTTATTTCAGAAAAAGAAACTCATAGATTCATTACTCATGGAGTGAGTGCTTGTGATGATTGTGATAACTTCCCAGCAGGACTTGGCACCTACCCACACTGTCAAAGGTACCAAAAGCAGCTTTAATGAACATGGTGTTACTGAGCTCTGGTTCTCTATGAGGCTCAGGTCAAGAGGAAGATGAGAGACATCAGATCCAACAGCAGATGACCTGAAGGCTGCTATCAAAGCTTCACTTACCCCTCAGCAGCTCCACAGGCTGATCCCCTCCATGCCACGCTGCATTGATGCAGGAATTCATGCAAAAAGAGGCCCAGCCTAGTATTGAGTGTATAGAAATGAGCACAGATGTCAAAAGCAGGACATTTTTATTTAAAATATCCTCTTTTTATTGATCGGTAATATTCACATTTTTTGAGACACTTGGGTTTTCAGTACCTGTAAGCCAAAGAATGAATAAATATTTTACTCTGTGTAAAGAATCTATATAATAAATGAGTTTAGCTATCAGAAACAAGTGGCAAAAAAATGAACTTTTTTTATGACATCCTAAAATTTTGAGAAGTAGCTGTAAATCTTATTTCTCCAAACTAAGACCGTACAAAGCTTTCTAAACAGCTAAGATAGTGATTGTATAACCATACATATCCCTTTAAATCAACTCCTCCAGCTTCACAGATAATAACGTGTTTTGATTTTTATCTCATGGCCTTGCTTAACAGTTTCTATTAACAAACATCGGTCATAATCAAACCTTTTTTGTTTTGCAGAAAGATGTGATTTGACTCCTACAGAGTTGAATCAAATCAAATGGATGGCAGTGGGGTGTGCTTTAATGAGAAATGAGTGCAACAGAGACATAATGTATTTGACAGATTTAACCCCTGCATATCTTTTGGATCTTTGCTGGATTCTGCTGTAAAATAATTTTGCGTGTAAATGAATTTTCTGGCAGCTTTTTTTATGCTTTCCTCACATTAAAGCTGGCTTATTAGAAGGGTTCACCTCTGTTTTCACTGGCTTCTAAATGATAATCAGATTTCAGTTTTCATTTGCATCAGAAACACAATCGACAGTCTGACACGTTACTGACATTTAGACGGAGCCTGTCTCCTCCTGACATTTGCCAGTGATGCTCTGCTGCCAGTCAGTCCACTGCCAACTTGTGAACACCAAGTTAGTCACTGACAGGAAGCGGAAAATATCATCAGTACTATTAGTGTAACACATTTGTGATGTACTTTAATTATCCATAGTGGCTGGCATAGTTTTAAACTGTTTTTCACTGCAACTCTGGTTCTGGAGAAATAAAACCCAAGACAAACGGACGAGGCTCAGATTTCCAGAGCAGGAGGAGGATCTGAACATGCTTTGGGGCCCCGTCCGCTTTACCAGAGTGTTAAAATGATGAATGGATTTGGCATCTGAGTGGACTTCAACTATCACAGAGAATTTAATGATTACTGACAATGTCATGCTTTATGGCTGCGTGACCCAGCCAAGCTTTTAGGAATCACAATCAGCAGAGTGAGTGTGTGTGGGGCTATCTGTTGATTGAGAGGAGACCCTGACTCAGCTGTTCTTGTAATTATTTGCGTTTAATTCTAAAATGTGTGAGAAGAACCGGTGAAGAGAGGCTGTGGTTTTGTGTAACGACACTGGAAACAAACAGCGCAGGTCCATTATTCCATCACAAGTTAGGCCTGCAGATTTTAATAAGCTCCACCACCATCCTCATTACAGAAAGCTATTAAAATTATATAATAACATTACTATGTGTGGTGTAATGGGATGTACTATTAAAAACTCACTTTGTTTCTTTGGTGTATGACTCAGAGAGTCATTTTTACCCCTCTTTGTTAACAGTAAAATGTGCACTGCTTGAAATTGATTCCAACAATAAAAATGCTAATATCAAATTGTATTAATCTCATGCAGGATGCCTGGTCTTCCTGCTCATTTTTAAATTTAAGACCAGCTTTATATTGTGTGAGCTGTGTGAAATATTCCCCTCCGACTGCAGTAAAGGACAGGCAGCGTGCGAGCGGGGACTCCCTGCTCGCTGTCTGAACGGGATAACGGTGACGCTCACGCCTGGATTTTTAATTATCCGCTTTAACGAGCGGAAGAAAACTGCAACATGCCCGACTTGTTTCGATGGCAGGTGCGACTAGCTCCGACGCAGCGAGCAGAGATGCCACCTTTTACTCAACTCTGACAGAAATTATGAAATTTGCAAAAGCGCATCAGCCAAGGATTTTACCAGTTTGTGCTTTGGCTAAATGAGATGAAATTCTACAAATCGGGCAGCTGTGGAAGCAGCATTAAGGTTTTAATTAGTGATGGCTTATCAAGAAAATGTCTCTCTTGAACTGTGAGGATGGAACTAACTGCACAAGATGTAGGATTTCTGTTGAAGTGGAAAATGTAATTAAATTTGTTTAGTTTTTATCATTTTAGGTTGTAATATTTCCACATTAACTAGGCTCTTGATTATAATTTTAAGTAGATGGAAACTTTGCTGTATGAATGACTTCTTGTATTCTTTCTTTCTGTTAACTTGAAACAAATGTGAAAATAGGTGTAAAGTTTTCTTCTTGTTTAATGTTGATTAGATGGCACTCTGCTCATCATCGCCCAATAATACACAATCAGAAATGAAAGGACAGAATTGTACCTTTTTGTCACTGGGGTGGTACCCTCAAAAGTACAATTTTGTACCTTTAACTGGGGGTTATATAAGGGGTACAAATATGTATCCTTTAGGGTACATAATTGTACTCATTAGGGTACATATGTGTCCCCTAAGGGGTACACATTTGTACCCTAAGGTACATGTTTGACTAGTAAAAGGTACAAACTACAAGGGTAAACATTTGTACCCCCAGTTAAGGTACAAAATTGTACCTTTTGATGGTACCATTTTGAACCTTAACTGGGGGTACATATTTGTACTCCTTAGGATACAACCCTGAAGTTAAGGGTACAAAATTGTACTTTTGAGGGTACCACCCCAGTGACAAAAAAGGTACAATTCTGTCTTTTCATTTCTGAGAGTGTATGGATAAATATTCGGGTTATGTCACTTCCTTTACTTGTCTGGAGCGGGTCTAACCCAAACACAAATATCCAATCAGCCATCAGATTCATTTTTGATGAGGACTATAAAGACACTTTGTCTTTGATGGTGAGGATAGAACCACCATTACAACTTTTAAATAGTTTTTTTATTATTAGACATAAAATATGAACTTTAATGCACTACTTAATATATATGATGAATGCACCCTAATATGAAATTAAGAAAATCCAAATGTTTTTATTTGTTTATATATTTTTTTTCTGATATTTTTCCATGAGTTCTTTTTTAAATTCTGCTTTTGTGTCCATCATCAGTTACATTTACATTGTGCTTCTGTCTGAAGCTACAAACACTACAAACGCTAGTCACTGTAGCAAACGCTACAAACACACTGCAGGTCCAAATGCTCAATTTGGATGTTTTTTTACCTGGTTGTTCAGCTTATAGTTTAAATGAAACCATCATTAGACTACAATGTCAGCTTACAGCCCTGAAATCATCCTCATGAGCAAAAGAAGACATCAGAAGCACCATGCTGTCTTTATGAAGTAAATATGGATGCTACACACATCAGAGCGCACGTGACAGTTCTGAAGTTGTGCAATCAGAGCCGACAGGACTGACCAAGTGATGCTGGGAAGCTTGTTTTGTCTGTTGTTTACATTTGACCTTGCCGCTTCCCACCTCCTCCAGTGCAGAATTTAAATGTCTGTCAGTGAGGTAAAAGTCAGATGAAATGTCACATGGTCACAGCTGATGCAGTATAATAAACATATGATGTAACACAAGATCTGAAGGTAAATACACAAATCAATTCATTTGAATTAACAGCACTACTCAGCTCTAATGTTTCCAAGACGACTCGCATTCCTAGAAGGATCGTGTATCTGTTGAAAATAAAACATCATCTGAAGTTAAAGTGATGGATTTTGAGTTGATTCTAAACAAAACAAATGATCTTGATGAAATCATCACTGTTATATATATATATATATATATATATATATATATATATATATATATATATATATATATTGTAGGGTTATATTGGTATAAAGTTGTATATATTGAATATTATTATTATAATTATTCTTAATAATTATTAATAATAGTCAAAACCTCGTAATTAGGGCACCACCCAGCGTTTTCTTTGGAAGGTAAGCTGAGACAACCTTGAATATTATCCTATTTGTATTTTATTGTTATTTATCATTTATCAGTCTGAATCTGAAAGAAGTAAGCTCGTTACCCATTTTCGATATGAAAAACACAAAAATTACTGGAAGCCCATTTATGATTATATACGGATAAATTTATTTACAGAAACCTCAAAATGAACATGTTATAACAGCAACACAGCAAAGTTAGGAATTTGACTTTGTAACCAGTTCAATTTATTAACAAGATGAATTATTGAGGTTAAATAAATATTAATGACTAATGTTTCAGAGTGAGAAATGGTTTACTAATGAAATTAAGCTAATTTATTGGCCTATGAAGGGGAGTTGAAGATTAAAGGATTTTCAGGAGGATGGATGAGAGAAGAGAGTTAGGTTCAGCTTGCTTTATCAGATTGCATCACTCTTAATAGCCACAAATGCGTTCATCACAGACCTTTTTGAGGGTTCCTGTACGGATACACAAGTGTCGCAGTGGTTCGTTCCTTCCAACTCCTCCGTGGTTCTCTACCAGGTTGGAGTTGACTTGGTCACTGGATCAGGAGGTGTTCCTAGGTCACCACTCAGGTCTGGCAGGCAGCTGGAGAGGATGCAGGTTCCGGATTTGGGCAAGCATGGCTCGCTCTCTCTCATGGCAGGAGAATGTCTTCATGTTCAGTAGTTTAGCTTCAGATTAACGCAGTCTAACTTTTGGTTTCTAACGACGGATAAAAGAAAAATAAACTTTAAAACGTCTAAACTTGGTTAAGAAGAATGTAACGTGAAAATAAAAGAGAAGCTTAACGCCGAAAGTTCCTAAGACTACAGGTTTAAGAGTGTTCTGCTGGATTTCAGAGGCCTCATGTTGGAAAGCCTGGGTATCCTGACTCCCTGGGGTGAGAGCAGGCCAGGCTGGATAGGTCATCAGGTCATCTGAGCAGGAGAAGAGGCGAAGAGGCGGAGGCCAGAGCAAGCAAGCAAGAAGAGGCAAGGCAGGAGCTAAAAAAGAGCGAAGAGGCGAAGAGAGCTAGCAGTTAGCGCCTTCTGGTTTTAAAGGGGCAGGGGTGGAGTCGGGTTCAGCCAATGGTGTGGTTGACTCCACCTTCATCTGCATAAAGGGGAAGTACTTAGGAATGGCTTAAAGGGGATTAATTTTTGATGAGAGGAATAAAGTTTCTAATCAATAAAATAAATCTTTACCACTTTTCTCTCTGAGACGTGATAAGTTATTCAGAATCACCTTTTAGACTGCGTGCATCATGTTTATTCTAAGCATAGAAACACATTAAATCCCACATCAGATTAATCAGAGAAATCAGTTACTCTTAGCTTAAGAGTACATTAGACGAATAACATTTCTAGTTTCTTGACTAGATTAGATTTAAAAGAGATAATTTGGTATCATATTGATAAACAATGTGAAAAGTCTTCAAGGAAAATTAACCAAAGAACTTTTACCTAAGTAAATCAAACAGGGAAAAATCAAACTTTATCTTGTAAACACATTTTAAAAGTAAACCTGTGGATATTAACCTTTCTTTATATAAATTTGGATCACATTGAAGTTTTATTTAATCTAGAACCTGTGAGGGTGAAGAGAAGTTATCAGAGACATTTTTCTTAAGGAAAGGAGAGACAAAGGAATTCCTCAGTTTTTCCCCACTGGGTGAGAAAGGTGGGGTGATGGGCTACTACAGAGTGTGAGATGGACTGCAGACTTTTGATAAGAGCCAGAGAGGGGTGAGGGGGGCCTCATGGCTCCCTCTAGTCTGTGGGTGTGATCGAAACTCCTTTGATCACCATCCTGAAGGTTTGTTATTTGGATAAGTATCACCAAGCTGTAAATTAGCATCAGCATTATCTTTACTGTCAACAGAAAGATGCAAAGAGGGGTCCTTCCTCAGGACAGGCATTTACGACTGCCTGTAGCTGTCGATCCTCTCACAGTGTGAGCTGCTAGGGAAAAAAGGTTAAATGTCACACAAATAATAATCCATTTCTTGATCTGGACCATATAATTTGGAAATAACGTCGATGTTCGTTACAATATATATATATATATATATATATATATATATATATATATATATATATATATATATATATATATATATATATATATATATATATATATATATATATATATATATATATATATATATATATTTGTATATTTTACCTGCTCCAAAAAAAAGTAGGATGAAGTTTTTACTTATTAATTCGACCATACAATTATATCTGTTTTGGTCTCTCATTGTTATTATTATATTACTTGAAATCTCTCACATTATTGCAACATGTAACACTATTAGCTAGCACTGTTTTGTGAATGACTCTCGGCTACTACCACATTAAACTATAGGTAAACCCCTCTGCAGTAGATCCATTTTTGTTGCTGAAGTCACTTGGCTGTGACGGCCAACTTGACTGGAATTGACTCCAAAAATGAGTCACTATTAGATGAACATTCAGTGTTTAATTTCTGAGAGTTTCAGTAAAATCCACCCGGTGGTTCATGAGGTTTTTGGTGGTTTTGCTAACAAACTCATCTGATTTTTGCCTTTTAGACGTGATTGATAATAATTAATAAAGTTAAGAAAACCTTGAGTTTCCAAAAGGTGTTCAAATGTGTTGTTAGAAAGACTTTCAGTTTGACAAAGACATAAACAAACTTGTGGTTTTTGTTCATTCAACAGGTGCCTCAGGATGAGTGGGGGGGTTATCCCGGCGATGGGAAAGACGATGAGATTCCTTGTCGTCGGATGCGGAGCAGCAGCTACGTTAAAGCCATGGGGGACGAGGAGAGCGGAGAGTCGGACTCCAGCCCCAAGACTTCACCTCAGAAGTTGGTGCGACCTGATGCCCTGGTCAAAGCCATCATCAGACCCAAGGACCTACTGGACTCCCAGAGGTACGACGCAGCAACCATCATCCTGCTGTTTGACCCTTTATCTGTTTTAGTTTGATTTATATGCATGTCTTTGCTTATATATTTAGTCTTCCATCAGTAGTGCTGTAAAAACTTTTTAAAGGAGTTCCTTGGTTAAAAATGGTCGTAAATCTATGTTTTATTTCCTTGGGTTGGATTAGCTAGAGCTTAGACTCCTGACATTTTACTTCTTACAACTAGAAATTACCAAGATGCAGTTTCACTGGTAGAATTATGAAAAGTCATCCAGGAAAAACAGGAATATATTTCTCAAACTTTCTAAAAAATAAAAAAAAGAGAGAGAGAGAGAGAGAGAGAGAGAGAGAGAGAGAGAGAGAGAGAGATCTGAGTGAATAATCAGTTCACTGTGGTATTTTTTATGTGCTCCTGTTTAATGAATGTTTCTCTAGACTGTAATCCACCTCAGCTCACGGTTGATGTCTGTTTCAAACCACTCCTTATTTTCTCATGCACATTCCTCTCCATGCTGGTAGTTTTCATGTTTCATGCATGACACCAGCGCTATCAGAACCAAGCTGCTGAAAGCTGAACCTGTCACTTGTTAGAAATCTTTTATGAGTTTTTATATCAACAGAGAAGAAAATCGATAAAAGAGACTAATATAATACATTAGGATTCTCTTGTTTCCTCCTTTCCTCTTTTTTTTTTACAGCAGAATGTGAATGCAGAAGAATTTAAAGGGCAGTTTGGAAATAAAACGCATCCCAGTCTGGCCTTTTCAAGACACAATATTTTAATCTGCCTCTTGAATGGTGGGTGTGCTAACAAGCTTTAAGTGGAGTTAAAAGGGTCCATTAAAGGCTTGGAGCCTCAAGTGAAATTCAAAATGTTCAACTGCACAATTTCCTGTCAGATTTCTTTTCTTTCTCATTAAAAAGTAATCCTTTCCATGTGATCTGTGCATTGCATTTCTTACAGTAACTGTTAAAATTAGATTTTTTTTTTAGGTACATTAGTTCACTTTTATTCCTTTACTGCAAAAATCCACATATTTTGAGCTTCATTCTGTGTGTTCTCTTCATACAAAACTGTGCAAAAAACATCTGCATTTGTACAGGTTGTCTGCATGCAACCAAAAAAAGATTTCTGACATACATTGTAAGCATTATGCAAAGATGACCTTGTGTTTAAATCCCCTTTAAATTGTATCCTGTGACAGACACGCTGATGCAGTAAGAGGCGAAATTACATCTTCGGATTCTGTCTCATATTGTTTTATCTGAGTCTCTGACGCCACGTTCATTTCTGTTCAAAGGGTTTGTTTTCTGTCAAGCACAATTCTATTCCCTTGAATTATGGAAACACACACAGAACACCAAAATACACTCGTGCACACGGACAAAACTAATGGTGAGCATTTCTTCTCTTTGCTGGATGACAAGAAAGGAAAATAGGATCCAAAACCTTGCTATTACTGTCAAATAGTTCCCTTTTATACCCACATAATAAGCCAGATATTCCCCTCAGTGGATGCATAATGGCAAATCGAATGTTATGGGTTGTGATCAGGGAGGGTCATAATGATATCTGTCGTAGGCGATGCAGTCATTTTGCTCTTTTAACGCTTCTCCCAGATTATGTTGTAATGTGTCCTTCCGCCACAGTGGGGCTTCCTGCTTTTCTCACATCTTGCAAAGCATCCCCTCTCTATCCGCTCTGAATAGCTGTAAACAGTGAATGATTTATGAGGATGCAACAGCAGGAAGGGATATCAATAACAGTTATTGTACTCCAAGGCCCGGCTGAATAAACGGCTCTCTCTGCGGTTACACCGACAGTCTGCTGAGCTCTGCTAAAGGCGAGATATTGACCAGCGTGGTTCAGATTGTGTGGCCTGCCTCCGAGTGCACTGACACAAGCGGCAGCGTTATTGAGTCTGCAGAAGAGGGTTTGTTGGCGCTTTCATTTCAAACACCGGGAGTGTCCCCAAGGGTGTCATTACTGATGCATCTTGATACTCCTGCAAATCCACTTAAAGAAAGACGCCGTGATGTGGCATCCTCTAAAACATATTCTGATCACAGCTATATGAGATTGATTTTGTGCAGAGCTTGACCTTTAACTCTAAAAAATGTCTTCCTCAATGTTGGTTGAAACTTTCCTGAAAAGAGCCAATGGAAATTTGGACTGCTTTCAAACTATTTCTCTGCAGCAGCTGTGGGTTTCCTCAGTGCACAACACTAGCAGACAATTGTGTCTTAATTGGCCTCCAGCCACTCGCCACATTCACAAACCAAGACACTGTGCACAAGTCAGGTCAAGCCAGCAGAGCAGCATGGACATACGTACTACGCACTGTAAAATATTACACAATACAGTGAACGTCCTCTAACACATCCTGTGCAGCCGGCGTGGAACACTACTGCATATAAAGAGGGAGAGATTGATTAGAAAATATCCCACAGCTGCTCCATTCGCCAAATTAATCAGTTCAACAGAAACCACACCCTAACACAGCCTAAGTTAAACATGACACAGTTTGAACCATTATCTTTGTTTTGGGTTGTGTATTTAACTACTTTTGCTTTAGTTTCTCATATTTTGTTGTAAGTGTGATGTTCCATCCTGGTCCATGAGGTCCACTATCCTTTTTAGATGTTTCTCCACTCCCAACACACCTGATTTGATCCAGTGGATGATTAGAAGGATTTTGCAGAACTTTATGACTTGCTGAGGAGGTAATTCAACCATTGAATGAACAATTTTTGGAGCAGGAGCCAACATGCCGGATAGTTATACTCAAGGACCAAGATTGGACACCACTGGTCACTTGAGTTAGGTTCTTAGATCTTTTCAAAATCTCTAAATGTTCTTTTGTTTTATAGCTTCCTATTTAACCTCCTTCTTAATGTTTTACATACCCATGTCCACTCATCAAGCACCTCTCCCTGTACACGTACTCCATAATCCATGTATCTTGCCAGCTTGTCAGACTCTCCTAGTATTTTGGAGATCCTGAACCTTTTTTCTTGACCCTTTAGTACTTTGGTCCCATTTTTGAGTCCAAACATAAGAGCATTTATGCTCTTACAGGTCATCGGGTTTGGTTGGGACAGGATTAGATTGGACTGAAGACGTAGGTTGAATTTCCTTAGCGATCCGATGGCCCACCGGAGCGTTCTGATGGGCCAAACACAACTTTGACAGCAGCAACTCCCTGAAGCAAAACGTGTTAAAGTGAGAACAAGGCTGTCAAGTCGTGTCACCTCCCTCCATCTTTCCCCTCTTTCAAGCTCTCTGTCACTCTTACAGCTGACAGGGTCTTTGTTCATCTCACCAATGAAGAATACATCACAGTCACGGGCGCACTGAGCTGGAACAACCCCAGAACTTGAAGCAAAGTTAGATGTCTGTGAATGCTTTAATTAATGATCATTTACCCAGCTGCTGCAGACTCGGCAACTTTAACAAATTCTGAATTGACATTTTATGATTATTTTCTGCAAGAGTGGGACCTGCCAACGATGTTTGAATGTTGCAGTACTGGTGATGAACTCAGTGACACGTGCAGTCGTTAGGATTATGAGTCAGTCATGTGTCTCATCTGATAACGACTTGTATTGACACACATGCACAGGAGATCATTTGACATCCATCTCCACTAACTCCTCTTTGAACAGCTGTGACCCAGTGTTTAATCACACAAACGATTTAATTGCACTCGTTTTTTTGTACCCCCCCCCAAAAAAAATTGATCCCATTTTTGTCACATGTCAGTGATTGCTTTCTTGCATGTCTGTAATTAATCAGTTAACGCTGACAAAGCTTTCAATAAATCCCAATCCAACATAATGTAATTACTCATTCAGATTGCATTGTGTTAAGTATGAGCACGTCTTCCTGAGTTCTCAAGGTCGGAGCTGAATTCCAGTCGATTGATTGGTGGCTGAAGTGACACGCATCGTTTGGCTGATTGTCTGTTTGCGAAACTCCTTCCCAGCACATGATTATCTGTATTTGAATCACACAGATCACTGTGACACTTCTGTTCCATAACAGAAAATTAGTTGCTTCAACGTGCATGGCTCCAGCAGAATAAATACACGTTTAAAGCTGGCCAGCTGATCAAGTATGTGCCCTCTTCTGAAAATGTTAAGTGCTTGACTTTTTTTTTTTTGGCTCTTAAAGAAATGTTAGCCTCAGTCCACCCCTGACAGACGCGAACCGTTTTTAAATGTTTATAATGCAACTGTTATAGTGCTACTCTAGGGTGACATCTAGTGGTTTTCTAATGCCACAAACTTAATATTTGAATAAAGAGAGTTATGAATCCTTCATTTTATGATCAAAGTTTTAAAAGAAGCCTCCAGGAAGAAGCTTTAAGATTTTGCTTTTATCATTTGGGTTTTTATGGAACCATGAGGAGAGATTCTTCTAAATGTGATTTTTCTGCACAGTATCCTTTCAAAGGGGCTGACTTCATATTGATTAGTAATGGTGAAGGTAGTTGATTGAATAGCCTAATGAAAAGTGCATTTTGTCCTTGCATCCAAGTGAAAATTTAACCTCTTGATATTCTGCATTCTGATTTTTAGACATAAGCTTCCCTGCATCCTTTTATTCTGTTCAAGTCAAACCCCTTGTCTTTCCGTCAGTATTTCACTGGATTGCAATGGTTGCAACACAAAATTGCAAGAAAATAGACAAATTTTCAGTTTGAACTGCACTGAAATGATATGTAAAGACCTTTTTTATATTGTTGAGTCATGTCTTGCAGCATTCATCCCAATTTTCTTGTCACATTTTAGTCTCAAAATGTCTCAGTTAAAACACCAACTTATGCTGATTTTGTTTGAAATTTGGTCACCTACTCCTTCCAGAGGTGTCACATTTCTCACACTTTCTGATTGATGGACACTAAACTGAGAAA